>PVHY01026892.1:0-16812 GCA_004024945.1 Uropsilus gracilis
ACCTGTATGCATGTTTACTTGTTTACATAGCCTAGAAATAGAAACATACATATACACCTGTATGCATGTTTACTTGTTACATAGCCTAGAAATAGAAACATACATATACACCTGTATGCATGTTTACTTGTTTACATAGCCTAGAAATAGAAACATACATATACACCTGTATGCATGTTTACTAGTAAATATGAAACAATGTCGTTTAGCATCGAGCTGTAGAACGGTGACTTTAAAATAGCCAGCATGCTTATCTTGATCCTGATTTGAAAGGGAATATAATAATTCGCGATCAGGTAGCATGCTTGTTTGGGGCGAGGGGCAAATATCTATTATCAAGTGAAGAAAAAGATCCTGTCCTCGTTTGCTAACTGCTTTGGAAGTTTTATGCAGCTGTTCTGGTGATTATGTTGCTTTCTCTAATTCATTAATGTGAATTAATTTTATTGGTATTTCTAGAAGTTATTTGTCCAAATTTCCCCCATATCTAACTATCCTCACAAAACGGTTCACTCTTTCAACGGCTTCTCAAGGACGCATTCCTGGGGCGTTTTCTGGCCGTTTGCAACGTGCCCATCCCGGGTACTCCGCCCTGAGGGGGGGTGGCCCCCCTGTTCTGTTCCCCGTTGCTTAAGGGGGGTCCTTCAGCTCCCACCTCCCCTCGGAGACAGTCTCTGCCGTCTCCTCCCTTCTGTTCCACTTCACGTCCTTGGCAAGGCCTGCCCTCACCCCTGGTCACCTCTGCACGTCCACAGACCTCCTCCCTGCGACGCCCACGCGTGACCTCGCCCCACGCAGCACACGGTCTTCTTCCCCACCGTGGCTTCACAGCCATGTCTCGGCGGGATCTATGGGGCCATGTGTGAACCTGCTGGCCCCGGGCGTGTCCAGGCGGCTGCTCTGCTCACAGGGGACCGGCCTGTGTGCGAGTCCGCGGCACGACTGAGAGCGCATCGTGAGCGCAGGGCCTGCCCGTGTCCCAGGGAGCTGAAGCTGAGCAGAAGTGAAATCCCAGCCCACGGAGTCAGGGCTCGGGCAAGACGTGTGCGTTCAGGAAATCGGTGGAAGCCATGGAGAGAAGGTTGGCTGTTGGCTTGTTCTGCCTTTTCCTCCTGGCCTTCTGTGGTTTTCCCTCGTCCCATCTCTCAGTGACACCATCTGGTTTCTGTCTTTTCTCTCTGACTTGTTTCTGCTCATACGGTTCCTTCTAGGCCCATCCATGTTGTCATAAATTCATCGAGTCTGTCATTTTTCACTGATGTGTAATATTCCGTCGTGTTCACAGACCACAGATTCTCCATCCACTCATCTGTCTTGGGGCGTCTGGGCAGTTTCCGGCCCTTGCTGTTGTCAACAGCGCTGTGGTAAACACCTGGGCGCAGGTGTCCCTCTGGACAAGCATGAGGTCTCCTTTGGGCAGATCCCTGAGAGCCATGGCTGGGCCGAATGGCAGCTCCGTGTTCAGAAGTCTCAGGGTCCCGCACTGCTCTCCACAGCGGCTGGACCCGTTGCACTTCCACCAGCCGTGCAAGGTGCTCCTTCCCCTCCACATCCCCGCCAGCACGTGCTGTTGCCTGTCTCTCCCCCACTGGGACTGAGACTCGCACACGGACGTCACGAAAACACAGAGCCTGAGGCGATTCGCTGCAGCTGCAGTTCTAACCGGAGATGCGGGTGAAGACGGGTCTCGAGGTCACGAGGTCACCGAACAGAGTGACTCAGAGACACCGAAATAAAGGCCGGGCGAGCGGGTGCCGGGAGCTGCCGATGTACGCGGGCGGCTACATGTGGTGGACAGACGGTGGCCGGCCAGCGGACGGAGGGAGCCACAGACCGCTGGACAGACAGCGGAGTCACGTCCCAGACGCCACGTCCTGTCCCCCAGCAAGCGCTGGGGCGCCGGAGGACGCGGCCACCAGCTCCAGCGTCACAGCTTTGTTAGCAGGACCTGCCGCGGCCATGCCTCGCTGACCCAAAGCCTCAGCTACAGAAGCAGGAGCCGTGCCAGCCCTGCCCGGCCCCTCTCCGGCCCTCAGCCCTGGTGTCCTCGGTCTGACTCCTGCAGACAGATGTGCCCTCCTTCCAAAGGCCACCGCTCGCATCAACACTGGTCACAAGTCCCTCGGAGCTCCGCACGGCTGCGCGGCTCTCGTGGCGAGAAAGCCAAATCCCTCGGATGCTGGGTCTGGTGCTGTCTTTCCTCGTGTTTTGGCGGCTCCACCACAAGCCCGGTGGACGCGGTGCTGGGCGTGACGTGCAATCGCTGGTTGAGTTTCATCGGTGCACGTGGATTTATCCCCAAAGGCGGAGTCAGTCCTGCAGCCGGATGGCCGTGGAAGGGGCCCCTCCTTTGCCCTCACCCACTCAGGACCCGTCCTGGTGCTATCAGCCGGCCAGGTTTGCCCCTCGGCGTCGAACTGCCCAGACTTCTGGGGTCACAGCTGGATGTGTCGCTGCTATAAACTGTCGCCGCCCTGGAAAACACCTGTCCTCTTCAGCATGAAGCTCAGTGGAAAGGCTAATCAGCTGGCAGCCGGGCATCGGAAGGTGTGCTGCGTGCTGAGGTTAGATGCTGGCCGGGTCCCTCCTGGTGGAGCCGGGGTGCACAGAGCCACCCGCAGGTGCAGCTGGGAGCTTGCCGCCCGTGGCAAAGCTGGCTGTTCTTGCCCTGATGGCCGCACAGGGGAAGCAGGACTGACAAGGGTTTCTGCTTCAACGTGCGGACGAGCTCTAGATAGACATGGAGAGATGTCACCGTGCGTGGAGAGAGAAGCTGCTGGCTCTGTCGTAGGTCTTCAGGAGTTTTGTGGTGCCTGTGAAGCTCTGAAGAAACTGGTTCTGTGACTCTCTCTGAATCGCTGCTTTCCATTCCTCTGGCAGGTTCCTACAGTGGAATTACTGGCCGAGCTGGTAGATCCGTTTTCAGTATTTTCCAGAACGTTCCTTCTTGTTTCCACTGGGCTGGACCTGTGTGTGTGCCTTTATAGGTTCCCTGCTGCCCAGTCATGCAGACCCCCTCAGCGCCAGGGACATGGTGGAATACTACACAGCTGTGAAAAATGACCTCGCCATTTGACGCAACACAGTTGGAACAGGAAGGGCGGTGCAACTCGCCCCAGAATGAGAAAGGCAGATGCCAGATGATTTCATGCATATGTGAAACAGAGAGAAACCAAGCAAAGGAGGCGGCAAAGCTAAACCAACACGGACCTTGGAAATCTGGCACAGAATCAGGCACAGTACGGGAGTGGGGTGAGGGTGGCTTCAAAGGTGGGAGGGGCCCAAAGGGCAGTGTGGAGACTGTGGTGCCTGGGGTGGGTGTGGTGCAGCCACAGCGCTTGGGAGGTGTGAGCTGCGGCCCGAGTCACCCACGGTGCAGTAACCAGCGTCGCGGCGGTGGGAAAGGACACAATCTTAAATGAAATGGCGTCCATTTCCTTGCGCGATAAAGGGCTCCCCTGATGTCCTGCTTTGTGGAAGCAGCTTGGGAGCGCATGACTGCGTGTCAGCCAGAGAGTCTGTGCGGACATGTCCCTGGAGGGGCGTCCCTGTGGGGGTCAGCACCGCTGACTGCCCAGGTGCCGGGAGCAGGACTGATGTCAGACCAACCAGCCTCTGCCAGGGGAAAGGGCAGGCCTTCAGGTGGGCACCGCCCTGCCCTGGGGGGAAGTCTCTGGGAAAGTGCCCAGACGGGGCCTCAGAACAGGGGCTGTGGAGCAGTGGGAGAACCTCGTGCTGACCCGGAAGGGGAAACTGTGTGAGAGAAATGCCCCTCAGGAGGGAAGGGAAGAAGAAGAGGGTCAGTCAAGGCGGGGCTGCACCCCAGATGTCCCCAAACAGACGGGTGGATCAAAAGCTCCAATATGTCTACACGGTGGAATATTACTCGGCGATCAAAAAGGACAAACCCAGGCCCTTTGTGTAAGGCGGGTGTTGCTGAAGGGCTGACGCTGCTGACACTGTTCAGAAGGAAAATGACAGACCCTGGGTGGTCTCACTGCTCTGTGGAATCAGAGAAACCAACACAACGTCAAGAAGCGGCCCAAACCGGCAACGTGACCACAGAGCTGAAGCAGAGAGCGAGGGCAGGGGAGGGAGAAGGGGGCGGGGGTGGGGAGGACTGAGCACAAGGGAATATGGTGATGGTTCGTGCAAGATGGATGGTGGGAGAACCCCAGGGATTGCAACCAGATAAGAAAAAGCAATTAAAGTAAATGAGTTGTAGAAGGGAAAGGAGAGAAGGGAGGTCGTCTGTTTACAGCACGTCATGAAGAGCTGAGCCCCCCATCTGGTGTATTTGCACAAATTGGGGTGTATTTACTCCAAGTTGCTCTGGTCTTGGGTTCCAGCGTCAGCTCTGCAGCGGGGCCTCCTTCAAACACGACGCTTTACGTCCCCATCTCAGTGGAGGCTCCAAGCTTCTTATAGCAGCTTCCTCTTCCCGCTTAATGCTACTGAACAACCATGATCTTTGTCATCACTGGCCTTAATTTCACATGTTTTCTACGCATCCTTGTTTGCTTTCCTTCTGGCGACAGTATCAGGAGCCCTTTCTAATTTAAACTGGGTGAAATCACTGAGCTCCAGGAGGAGCAGGCTGTTCCGATGTTAACCCTGTGTTATCGTCACTGTCTCAGATGAACGGCAGACAGGAGGCATTTGCATTGTTCATTATAACTAATCAGGGAATAAGGAACCAAGAACGAGTTGTCTTGATTTCTTAGGGGAGTTTTACAGGAAGAGAAGTTGTTGAAGCATAAAAATAGATAGGTAAATGAAAAACTCTTTAAAAGTTTGACTTGTTTTTATGTGCTGCGATTGAAACTTCGGTTGAAGATTTGTAAGTGATATTTAAATTGATCTTTTGTAGTTTTCTTTTTTTTGATCTTTCATAGTTTTCATAGTTGATTTCTACTGATAGAAAGGGAGAGGGGTGGAGACAAATAGAAGAGCCTAGCATCCCGGAGGCGGTGGCCACTGAGTGGTGAAAACAGATGACCGTTACGCAGCGATGCCTGGTCTGGTGATGCTTGGAAGAAAACCCTATCAACTCTGACCTTGTCGGAGGTGCTCGGGGAAATGTATCTTGGTGGATAAGAGATTGAGCATTGTGTTATTTAGAGTCATTTGTAAACCTGCTCCACCTTAGAAATAGCTTTTTATTTTCAGAGCTAAACTGTTTTTATTTTTAGAACTAACTAAAGCAGAATTGCGAGTGCACTAGAGGATTTCCCACGCGCCTGCCCCCGTGCACAGCCCCTCACATCGCCCACATCTCCCACCAAAGGGCACCTTGGTTTCAGCTGATGATCCTACACTGAGGTGTCATCATCACCAGCGTCCACAGTCACTTGTGGCTGAATCCTGGTGATGTCCACTCTGTGGGGTGGACAACGGCATGCCCCCCCCCCTCTGTAAAGTCACACAGTGGGTTTCACTGCCCTAAGCCTCCTCTGTGCTCCCCCAGCCATTTGTTCCTGAAACTCCTCACATCAACAGCCACTGATCTTTGACAGATGTTGTAGTTTTGCCTTTTTCAGAAAGTCACATGCCTGGAATCGCGTATTACATCATCCTTTCAGACAGGCTTCTTTCCCCTAGAATAGGTATCCAGATCCCTCCATACCTTTCTCATGGCTTGAGAGCTCACTTCTCTTTAGCACTGAACAATTCCTTTTTTTCAGATGTGCCTCTGTTTATTTATCCATCCGTTCACCAAAACGGTGCCTCCAGGTTTTGGCCAGTAGGAGTAGAGTTCCCATCAACATGCGTGTGCAGGTTTTTGTGTGACTGTGACTCTCACCTATTTTGTATGAATACCCGGGAGTGAATTGCTGGACTGTATGGCAAAAGTATGCTTGGTTTTGTAAGAAACCGCCCACCTGTCTTCCAAAGGGATGGGCCTATTCTTTACTCTCTTCGGTGATGAAGGCGGTTCCCGTAGCTCCACGTCCTCATCAACACTTGATTATATCAGGGCTCCGGGTATTGGTCCACCTGGTGGAGTAAAGCTGTTGGACAGAAAGAACCTTGAGCATCCAGGTAGAACTAAGACCTTCTAGTCTTACCACCCAGTCCCCCTTTCCCGTGAGTTGTCCAGCATGTCAGCCCCAAGATCTTGGTGCGGCTCCAGTTCTGAAGGACCTGTGGTTCCCTGTGGCCTCTTGGTCCCATTTTCCAGTTTTCTGATGCCGCTGGTTCCCCCTCGTTGTCTGGCCTTTGTTGTCTGGAGCCGCGGGTGGGAAAAGAACACACAGAAGAGACTGAGATGAATCAGGACAGAGATGAACTCGAGTTATAGGATTGGGACTCGGTGAACATAACCATTTATCGGAGGTTTCAAGCCCCCTAAATGCCCTGGCCAAGGGATGGTCACACAGTGGCAGAGGGGAGAGGAAAACCCAGGATCCCGGGATGTGCAGCAGGTGGGGTAGGAGGTAGGAGGATGGGGATTCAGCACCCAGCAGGAAAGCACTGTGGGGTAAACGTCTCTCTGGTGGGACATTCCTAGGAGGTCGGAGGGCTGCGGTCATGATGAGAGACCTTACGTCTCTCTTGCGATGTCTCTGTGAGCCAGAGATGGGCGAGAATGCATAATGGTGTTCCTCTTCCCAAGGAATGTCTCTTGATCTGTCGGCTCTCCACGGCGTTCCGCTCTGCTCACCTGCTCTGGATGCTCTGAGCAGCTCCCTCCGCCCCTCGGCGGGCCAAGTGGTGAGGCCCTGGTTGTGCGGGTGGGGGGGTGTGGTCATGTACCCTTTGCCTTCCCTTACTGGTACCCCAAGGGTCCTGCACTTTGCCCTGTGGACCCTGCGGCCTCTCATACAATCGAGGGCTCTGGACCTGGCTGGCGCTGCAGAGGCCTGGGTGAGCTCGCCTGCCTCAGCTCCGCTGCTCAGGATGAACGAAACAGCTGTCGGTCCCGGGCTCCGCGAAATGTCCGCTGGGAGCCCGAGTTATTCACCGGCCTGGAGCTCAGCGCCGTGAGCGATGGCGCACTCGGCAGTAAGTGGCAAATGACAGTGGTTCTGAGGGAGTCTTTCGATGGCTGGTTGGTGGCATGAGCAGCACGGGTTCGAGCCACCTGCCAGGGCCATGCCCACCAGCCTCGGGTCTGGGGAGGGCGAGGAGCTGGTCTCAGAGCAGCGGGAGACCAGGGAGGCGTCTTAGGGACCAGAGAGACGCCTGGAGGCCAGGCACGGTCACAGGGCGGTTCATGTCACCAGTGTCACCAGGGCTGTTAAGAGGCGGCGCTGTGGTGAGGTCTGTCTCTGGTGTTTCTGCGTTTGTCTTTTCCCCGAGGTACTGGCAGCGGCCACACGCAGCCTCGGTGGGAGGAACCTTAAACACAGTCTACGGTCATTGGCATCAGAATTTGCTCTTCTGAAATCATCAGATTTCATGGGCAGATGGCTCGGCCAGTTTCAACATCCTGCAAGTTTTCTTTTATTATTTACTGAATATTTACACATCTACCCACCACACGGGGGGGGGGTCACCCACCACAAACGGAAGCTCTGTGAACTGGCCCAGGGACTAGCTCGCCCCTCCCCCTCTCACCTCAGGACTCTCTCCTCAGCACCCTGCTCCGGGGTGCCGCTCGCCTTGCCCCCTATCTGTCCCTGCAGCTGCCCTGTGTGTCATGGTTCCCGCTGCCCTGAGCCCTTGGGTGATGGCCAGCTGATCCAGGGGCCTTTCTCCCAAGCCCCAGGCCAGCCCTGTCCACCTGTCCCTGATGCTCCAGCACCCTGGGGCCCTCACCTCTGGGTCCCAGCCCCCAGGGACACAGCTCACCCCTTGGCTGTGACCCCACAGGGCTCAGCAAGGGGAAGGGGACTCCCGTCAGCCTGGACCTCTCTGCGTGATGATGGGCGGTGGGACGTGGCTTCTCCCCAGGACTCACAAAATGGGGCCCCTCAAACTGGGGGGGGGCGGGCTGCTGAGCTCCCAGTTACATGTCTGGGCTCCCAGATGGCTAAGCTCTTGGGGTGTGGCTGAACTTTGTGTGGCTGAGTGTGGCTGACTTTGCCTAGCACCCATGGTGACACTGAACAGTGAGGCACAGAGACATTTCTGTGAACATCAGAACCACAGGGACATTCGTGTCACCGCTGGACTTTGTCCTCCGGGTTCCGGACAGCTGAGGCTGTGAGAGGAATCAATAGAAAACCTATGGTGAACCTTGGAAAAGGGTTATGGTTGTCGACAGAAAGCTTGAGTCGTGGATGCCCAGGGAGACTACATAGAGCCGCCCTGGGAATTCACGCTGAAGTTGGCTTCCACGCTGAACACAGGCAAACTCACGGAGTTTTAAAGACTTTCGTCCATCGGTGTCACTGAGAACATTTAGGGGAGAAACTTTATTCGCAGCAGTAGGCTATATAAATAAGGGTGGTGAGGCTTGAAGAGGAAAAGGGTGGAGGCTGCGAAAATGAAATGCTTTCAAGCAACGGAGGAATGAGTTAGCGGGAAGGAGACGCACGCTCGTGTCTTCTCCAACCCATGGGCAGACACGACGCTCGCCGGTTTCATAGCAGCCTGTCGGAGCCCGATGAGGAGACCCTGAGAGACGCAGACGGAGGTGTCGGCCACCCAGGTCTCCGCCAGCTGCCTGCCAGCTCCGTGGTGCATCGGGAAATGCAGCGATGACAAATGACAGGAATAATGACAAGAGCAATGAGTGAACGTAAGAAACGGCCACGGTTTTTACTTTGGCAAATACCACAGTGAGCGATTGCTGCAGACAGAAGTTGTCTGTCGCTGCTAACATGAGGAGGTGAAGTCAGGGGAGAGAAGTGGTGTTTGCCTCACCAGCAAGCAGCTCCCACGAAAAGTCTCATCAGTTATCAGAGGAGAAACTCCGAGTTGCTGGTAGAAAAGGATCGCGAGGGAGTTTACGGCCTAAAAATCTGAAAGTCAGTTCACAAAACCAACAAGGAATGTACAAGGCGAAGGTACCACAACCAGCACAGGTGGAAAAATAAGCGAGCACAGCATGTCCTAGTTACACTGTTGGGGCAAAAGAAAGGAAAGCTTAATAGCAGCCAACGGCCGTGGATCCATCTTATGCAGGGAAGTGTGGTGTTCACGGTACAGGGCATCCCACCAGAGCAGTGGACACCAGGTGGACACAGCTGGGGGGAGCAATGGTGCCTTGAACTTGAAACTTTGTTTCTTAGTCCAGTGAGATCTGCTCAGATTCAAACCTGAGAGAATGTACCCTGAGCCATGTGTCCGGAGTGAACACTATGTCAAGAGTGAACGCCACGTCAAGAGTGAACACTACGTCAAGAGTGAACGCCACGTCAAGAGTGAACGCTACGTCAAGAGTGAACGCCACGTCAAGAGTGAACGCCACGTCAAGAGTGAACGCCACGTCAAGAGTGAACGCCACGTCAAGAGTGAACGCCACGTCAAGAGTGAACACTATGTCAAGAGTGAACGCCACGTCAAGAGTGAACGCTACGTCAAGCTCTTCCAGGTAAAAGGAAAGGAAGCCAGCTGGTGACTCAGCTGGGAGACACGAGGAGCCCTGAAGGCGAGTGTGAACGATGGTTCTTTCCTCTTTGAAAGACAGACACAAGGGTTGCCTGACACAGAGCAATGGCGTTTGATTGGTGGGTTGTTACTTATCTGGAGGTAAAATACTCATTTTACAATGATATCAGAAAAGATGGGGAAGATGTTAGCTTGCAGTTTTGAAGAAATGATATCTGACACAGGTAGCATCAAGTCTAACTTAGCGCGTGCACCGACAGGAGAGAACAGTGTGATGTGAAGAGCGGTTTTATAACTCTAAGGACGGGGAGCTCAAAAGTCTCTAAAGAAACGGAAATTGATATTAAGTTAATTCACTTAACACAGAGGAAAGCAGGAAAGGGGCAATGACATATGTCCTACGACAGAATTAAACATTTTCTTCCAAGCAGTATGACGGTGGCCTTATTAGCAGCAGATGAGATTTTGAATCTACATGTATTAGGAGAGTAAAGAAGATAACGGTTAAGTTAGAGGGAAAAGAGAGAGACCGACAGTCATGGTTGGGAATTTTAATGTCCCTCTTAATACTAGCTCAGAACAAATGATAAATTCATGGGAGAGCTGAAGACGTCACCTGTGTGGACAGGGCAGACACATATCCCACCGAGGACACGCGTGCTGTCTGGGACATGTGGTCACTGAGGCAGGCTTCAAGTGAACATGAACCCTAAACGCGTCTAAAAATATTGAGGCTGAAATATGGTGTTCAGTTTTTGTGCACGTAAATCTGCTTTTCCAAAGACAAAAGTGCTAATTTGAGTGTGTGCAGATTCCCCCGGCATGTGCAGTTCCAAGCTTGTTAAAATCCTGAATCTGTAACAAGCATCTCAAGACAGTAGCAGCTGCTCTTGCCCACACCGCCAACGGTGATTGCTCCTCAGCATGGCAAAGCCTACTGATCAACAAAGATTAAAAAATATAGGAAATTTCCACATATTCGGAAATTTGCGACCCATTGATCAATGGAGCGTAGGTCAAAACGAAATCACGAGAAATTACAGGTCTCTTGAACTGAAGAATAATGGAAACATTCGCCTAAAGCAGTTAAAAGTGGAAATTTCTAATTTGAAATATACATAGTATTAAAAACGATGAATTTCCTACTTTAAGAAATTAAAGACAAATCAGAAGTCAAATATTACACCAAAGTAATTAGAGGAAAAGGAATAGAAAAGGCAGAAGACCTGAAAGGAAAGGAAAACAACCGAAATACAGGGGAAAATAAAAAATAGCAAAGTTGATTCTATGGAAGCATTAATGATTTAAGCTTAGCAAGACTAGTCAGGGGACTAGTGTACATCAGATTTAATGATTTAATGATGTTCAGAGTGAACATCAAATTTAATGATACTGGCAGTGACAGTACTGTCACCCTCAAAAGTGGTCCATTATTCAAAAATAAAATGATATGGCAAACAACTCCATGACAAACACTGTTTGGTAGAAGTGACCACTTTCTTCAGTTATCACTTAAATAAGCTCAGAAAGAAGCAGCATATAGGCTGATACACCTGCTTGATGCGTTGAATCCATAATCAGAACCCTAATAGGGAACACTGGTAGAAATTGTCCCACTGGGTCATGGCATCAAGCATTCAAGGAACAGAATACACATGTGTATCAGGAACCAGAGGATAGTCATCAAATGCTCCCAGATTTACTTTAGAAATCAGAGATTTCCTTGCTCTAAGGCTCCATAAAGGGAAATGATAACACAAATGTGAAAGGGAATGATAACTCCAGAGTCTTCATGAAGTTAGACACAAAAATTCATCACACATTAACAAGTCTAATCAAGCCTGCTCTAAAATTGATGATAGTCTATATATTATTCCGGAATAAAAGTTGGTTTAACATTTGGAAATCGTTCAAGAAAATTCAACACACTGATGACAAACTGGAACATGAATCAATAAATGCAGAAAGGTTACTTAACAAAATGGACTCACTCATGATGAGGACTTCTTACTACCTAGACATAGAAGGAGACTTGCCCCTGACAAGTAACATCTAAGAGGGCAACTGTAGCTCACACACAGCTAAGGTGTATTACTGAGCATTTCCCCTTAAAAACTGGAACTAAGTCAGCTCTCTTCCCTTCACCATTTTTAGTCAGCACTTTATGGACCCACTCATGACTAGTGTAGTAGGACAAGAAAGAACAGGAGGGTGCATAAAGACCAAAAAAGGAGATAGAAAATTATCTTTCTTTGAAACAACATGAACATACGGAAAAAGCAAATATATAGCAACTCTGTTATTTTATTCTGACATGTGAAAAATAATATAAAATAAATTCTAAGTGGTATGAAATGACATTCACTCATTCACTCTTATAATAATTTTAACCACAAGTGCAAAACCTTAATTGAAAATTACAAAATTTTAAAGTACTGATGAAAGAGACACAGACTTCAAGGAGTTGAGAGATGTACCATGTTCATGGATTGGAAACAGCAATATCTTTTAAGTGATTTTCCCAAATTGACTTATAGTACAATCCATACCACAATCCCAGGACAGTATTTTGGAGAAGTTACCAGTCTTAGTGTAACCACGCAAAACTGATGAAGAAGAACAGCTTTTGAGGTTTTACTATTCTGGTTTCAATAATAACAGCTGCAGTAATTAAGATGATACGTTGGCACTGCCTGGGAAAGATCACTGGAGCAGAACAGAGTTCAGAAAGGGACTCTGTATTCTGTTGACTTTAACAGTTTTCAATGAGAAGAGGTCTATGAATATTTGTTGGCAGCCAGACGCAAGGTAGGAGAAATGAATTTACGAGATTTAACCTGCCAAATGGAGATACGAGCCATGAGGCAACTTTATTATCAAAAGGAAGGGGTATTTATAGGGACACAGGGCGAGGGTTTGTTGAACTTTAAAGAAGACTAACACAAACCTGAGAGACAATTAACATCCTAAAGCCTAAGAATAAGTGAGGAAATGGGGAGTGTAGGCAGGTGGTCACTATCTCTGATTTAGGGAAGCCAGCAGTGCTGTTGCAGTCTCAGAAGGTCATTGTAGTAAATCAGTCCCTAGTTTTTGGGGAACTGGTTAACGGGAGAGGTTTTCCTTATCTCCTTTGCAATGACTTTTCTGGTTTGCAAATGGCGCACAGCAAATATTCTTCTGCCTTTCCCCCTCAACAAACGGTTCCAGAACTTGTGGTCAATTGTGGTGGAAGCAAAGTTGAAAATATGCCCCATACTTTCCACAAAATTAATTTTAAATGCCACATCATCCTAAACATCAAGCTAACATTATCAGACAGCAGCAGGCCTTAGTGAAAACAAAGATTCCTTGGAGATGAGATGAAAACCAACAAGATAAAAATGGAGATATTTGATTCTTCAAATTTAAAACTTTTGAATAACATGGCACCGTCTTCTCCTGCTGCCCCTTGGGTGGACCACAGTGACTGCTGGCACATCTCAGGCATGGCCATGGCATTCATGCAGAGATCCTCACCATGCACTCAGGGCTTAGCCTGAATACTTAGCAGCTTTGTTGAGTCACAGTTTAGATATTATTACATTCTTTTGGCATGTTTTATCAAGTTGTGCAACCATCACAAGGACTTAATTGGCACTATCTTCACCATCCCCTAAAAATCCCATACCCAGCAGCAGTTACTTCCATGCCCTCCTTTGGCTCCAAGCTCCGGGCAACCTGGAAATCCACCTTCTGTCTCCACAGATTCACTTATTCTGGTCTTTTTCTTCAGAGAGCACTCAGCCCACCTGCACCACACCCACCCACCACACCTGCCACCCCACACCTGCCCACCCCCAGCCTTCCCGCTAGCACTGCCCATCCACGTCCCTGCTCAGGCCACCAGCCCAGTCCTGCTCTCAGGCCTTGGGGTGGCCCTGCCTGTGACTGCTATTCCTCCTCCATCGTGGTCACTCAGGAGCTGTGGCGTCTGCCCTCCAGGCGCAGGCGGAAAGCCTTTAGGGCAGTACCCCTGCGATCTCCTGCCCACAGCAGCTCCCCACACGCTGGAGATCCCTCTGTGCATAAGTCCTCGGCTCCCATTTCCCTGCATTTATCAGGCACTGTGGCTCTGTCTCCTCCTGGAACGAAGCTTTCCCTGCTGCAGAAGGTGCTCCCTCAGCAGCCTTCCCGAAGTGTCTGAATTTCACTTAGACTTTATTCTGGTTCCATTTTCTCTAGCCAGCAGCATCATCTTCCCACACGTCTTCTCAAGATCATTATGTTCCAGGAGCTCGTTTCTGTCTGGTGCTTCCAGCATTGCTTTTCCTCTGTTTTCTTTTCTCAGGTCTCCCGTTGCTCATATGTTGTGTCTTCTTTGCCCGTCTTGCCTCTCTGTCTTCTTTTTCTTATTTTTTCCTCTATCTTTGTTTTGAAACTTTTGTGTTTCCTTTGTTTTCTTTTTTCTTAAGGCGCAACTGTGCTTTCCTCTGTGTTCTGATCTCACCATCGTGTTACGTATCTCTTCGTCTTTGTCTGTCTCCTCGTCTCTTCATTTTTCCAATCCTTGTGCTGTTCTGTTTCCGCAGACTGTGTCTTCTTTAAGCGACCCCATTTCAAAATACGTTAAGAGTGTTGCTGTCGGTCTCCTAAATGTGTCTCTATCATGCTTCCTTTCCAGGGAGAATCTTCTGCTGCTCCCCCACTTGACTCCTCGTAGACTTTACAATGTGTGCTCCTGATTATTCCCCATCCTAACTGTGCAAATCGTGTCCTCCTGTCATCTAGAAGGATGTTCACTTCAGCTTGTTGTCCTCATGCTCAGAACCCTCTGCTTCTCTGTACAGGGCAGACAGACAGTCAGCGGCTCACTTTCTGGCCATTCCTGCCTGTGATCCCCTTGTCCAACCCTCCCTGAGGGTCTTCCCCACCGTCCTGTGAACGAGTCCTGGCCTCTTGGTGTGAGGACGTGCAGAGGCAGGCTGGGATGCCTCACATTCTGTCATGCTCATCCTGTGACTTCCACTGCTGGGGCCAGATATCTCAGTTCATCCACCCACAAGGAGGCGACTTACAAACACTCTCACCCCTCAACACTGATTCCTCGGACAACCTCCTGCCATTTCATTGCATGCGTTCTCCCTGCGTCGGCTTTCACCCGCAAACACTCTGGTTTAAATTAATTTTTATTGAGGTATTTGTGTAAGTCTCCGACTTTTGACTTATGTAAATTGTGCCACCGCCTCGGGTCACTTTGAGTCTTGCTGACCCGGGCTGCAGTGGGCTTGCACCTTGCCTCTGTGCAGCCGTCTTGTCTCCGTCCTGTCACTTTGCACAGTCTCCTGACCCTCAGGAGCCACGCAAAGATGACTGTCATTCTAGCGCCTCGCAGTCTGCTTTGATGGATAGCACAGCAGACACCAGTGTGTTATTTGCTTCATAGATGGATGATTTTATTTTTTTGTGCTTCGCTTTCCAATTTTGTATCAATTTGTTGGGCTGTATCTGCTGTAAGGAAAACTTTCTGTCCAGGGCAATTTTTGTGACCAGCAGAAGCCTTGATCCCTGGACCGCTGGTAGTGACGCCTTAGCTATGCCATCAGCAGTAGTGCTGATATGTGCTTGTGACGATTTTTACTTGTTCTTTTTCTCTCTTTTCTCCACCTCTTCTGTGTTGCTTTCTGTTGCAATGGTTATTTTTGCCACCCCTTTTCTCTCTGTTATGTTGAAAGCTGCAGCCTCGGCTTTTATTTCTATTACATCGCTAAATAAATCATGTGCCCTTAAGCCATGAACTTCAAATAGTAACTAATAACCCCACCTGCACCAATTCATGTTTCACCTGCCACGCATTGTAGACATAGGCACAACTGTGTTCTCTTGCCAGCAGTTTTATCCTGTCTGTTTGTTTTGCCATCTGGGTAAATTTCTCTGGGGTGTCTCATAATCCTCAGATTTCCCCTTAGCTGTCTCTAATAGATTTAATTTTTAGAACTGTACTTTTAATTTTCATTTTCCATCCTGCTAACCTTTCTGCTCGAGTCTTCTAGATGCATTCAAGCTTGCTACTGCAATGTAACTAGCAGGTGTTAGCAACAGCCCCTCACTGAGAAGGAAGCGTTTCTACCTTGCTCTCGCTCTCCTTTCCTTCTGTTTGGTGTTGGAGGTGGTCCAAGGTGGGCACCCTTAGCCTGGGCAGCGTGGGGCATGCCCAGGACTGAGAGCAGGCGAGGTGGTGGGCTGTAGGACCTCCAGCCCCAGGAGGAGATGCTGGATCACGGGGCTGGACCGGGCAGGGGAGTGCTGGGGCATAGCCAGGCAGACAGGCCTGCTAGCGACCCGGACTGGCCCTTGAGAAGGTCTTCAAGCCAGGTGGTGCGGGCTCAGGCCACATCTGACCCAGGCTTGTGGGCCTCCAGCAGCCTCAGGGCCGGCGCTGCTGGGCCTCCTCAGCTGCTGCTGGAAGTCCAGGCACGTCCACTGGCTGGACACTCGCAGCTCCCGGAGGCAGAGTGGAGGTGGCAGTTCTTCCCCTCCAGGTGGTCCGGGCGGGAGCTGATCTGGGCCACCATGGACTGGACGGCAGCGGATCCTGTGTCCCCGACGCTGTGGTCCTGCCTCCATCAGCATCCGGTCCCCGCTGGGCTGGACATGGCGGCTCGGGCACCGTGAGGGCCTCACAGTGCTGGACGCAGCAACGGAAGCGGGAGCCGGCTCCCGCTGGCCAGGGGAGGCCTCTTGGGGGGCTGGTGGACACCGCGTGGATGCAGCTGCCACTGCTGGGCTCAACCAGGAGGGCAGATGCCACACGGCCACACTGGGGAGTCAGGCCTCAGGCCCCCGCAGGGCGGGAGAACGGGCCAGGGCCGGGCAGAAGCTAAGGTGGGGACCTGGGGGTCTCTGGGTGCTCACGGCGTCCAGGGCCAGCTGAGCTACTTGGAGGAGACGGGCGCGACTGGGCACTGCCCGCCGCCTCTGCGGCCCCAGGGCCCTGGTGGGCAAGACGGGCCAGGTCTTGGCCCGTGGGACCTGCGCACCGTCCCGGCTGGCCCCACGTGTGGGCGAGGAGGGGGCAGCCTGCTCGGGGCTGGGGGCAACGGCTACCAGCCAGGCCAGCGGTGGCGGCACTCGGGCGGGCGACCAGCGGTGTCCTAGGTCTTAGGGTGCGGCCCGCAGCCCGGGTGGCCGTCCATCTCCGGCTCTTCATCCCGAGCGTCTCTGGAAGTCGTTATTCGGGGAAAGGCCCAGGCGGCCGCTGCTAGCCGCGAGGGTCCTGGAGCAGCTTCCTGTTGTCAGGCGGGTGTTGCCTCCGTCATGGGGAAGTGTCACGCCTGG
>PVHY01026893.1:0-16810 GCA_004024945.1 Uropsilus gracilis
CTTGTATTTAGAATTAGAACCGTTCTCATGAAATGTTTGACAGTCGTTTTGTTCCCAGTTTAGGGCTTCTTGGGACGATTATATATATTATGTATATACATATATATATATGTATATATATATGTATATACGACTAAACTTTATTGCATATAGTTGTTTATTGGACTTAAGTTACTGTTTATTAATGTGCAGTTCTGTGACGTTGAAATACTTGCTTGGGTTTAGATCCGGGAGGATCTAGAACTCCTGTCTGACAAGGTTTCAGAGCCATGTCATTCCCCCAGTGCAATAGGTACTGCCACATGGTAACCACTGGTGTGTTTTCTATTGCCGCAGTTTTGTCTTTTTGAAACTGTCAGACACATGGAATCCGCAGCATTTTGAAAGTGACTTTACTCCCTCACCTGCCTTTGTGGTTCTCCCATGTTGCATGTGGCATTTTTTGGGTCTCGAGCCCATTGTATCATATCTTGTTTATTTACCCATTGAAGGATGTTTGGATGGTTTCCAGTTTTTGGGCGATTGTGAATCAATATTCTACAAACAGTTGCATGCAGAACTTGAGTGAATACAAATTTTCAAGTTAGTTGTGTATATCTCTTAGAGTGCCATTTCTAGGTCTTATTGTAAGTTTGTTTAACTTTGCAGGAACTTTACAGTTTTCCAAAGTGTCTGCACAATTTTTATAACCACTAGCAATTAAGGGGAGTCCCACTTTTTGCATCCATGCCAGCATATTAATTACACATACATACAGAGTTATAGTAGTATTTCATTCTTGTTTTATTTTTCAATTCCTTAATGAAAAATAAGGTTGGGTATCTTGTCATCTGCTTATTTGCTATTTCTATATCTTCTTTGTGAAGTGTCTGTTCATGTCTTTAGCCCATTTAAAAATTTTTTTTCATTATTTAGGAGTTTTAAGAGCTTGTTGTTTATTTTGGATAGAAGTACTTTTTATGACGTCTGTTTTGCAAATACTTTCTGCCAGTGTTAGGTTTGCCATGTCACCTTCTTAACAGCATTTTTTACTGTGCAAAATTTTAATAATAATTATGTAGTAGACATCTGATTTTAATAAAGTAACAGCAACTTTTTCTTTCAAGAATGATACTTTCGGTATTGTATCTAAAAACATCACCAAGCCCATGGTCACACAGATTTAAGTCTGTGTTTTCTCTTCTACAAGTTTGCTAACTTTATAATTTATACTTAGATTGATGGTCCATTTTTACTTAATTTTCATGAAAGTATGAAGTCTGTGTCTACATTGTGCTTGTTTGTTTTGACTTGGGCATGTTCAATGTTCAATTGCCTCAGCATGGTTTGTCTGAAGAAAAAAAAAAGTATCTTTTGCCCACTGGATTTCCTTTGTTGCTTTGTCAAAGATCACTTGATTAACTTTGCAAGGGTTTATTCCTGGACTCTGTTCCTTTGTATTGATTCATGTGTCTATCCTTTGACCTAAGCCACACTGTCTTGATTTCTGTAAGTTCATAGTAAGTCTTGAGGTTGGGTAGTGTTTTTCCTCTTATTTTGTTCTTTTCAGGGTCACAATGGCTATTGTAGGTCTTTTTCCTTTTTATATCAACTTTAGAATCAATTTATAAGTAACTACAATATAACTTGCTCAGATTTTGATTTGGATTCCTTTGAATCTGTTGATCAAATTTGTAAGAATTGACATCTTAATGATATTAAGTCCTCCATCCATAAACATAAGACATATGTATCCATTTATTTGAATCTTTGATTTTTTTCAGCAATATTTTATAATTTTCTGCATAAGATTCCATATTTTGTTTGAATTATCTGTATTTTATTTTTTGAGATATAGTAAATGGTATTGTTTTAAATTGTAAACTTCAGGGGCTCATTAATAGAATATAGGAAATCAGTAGGCTCTTATGTAATGTAACTAGTAATATTAGTTATTAGTAACTAGTTATATATTCTTAAGATGCAGTTTTAGGGGTTCTTCATGTTTTCTAAATACAAATATTTTCTTGGATAAACGATTTACAAATGTAGTCTTACATTCTGTAGTTTGTGTAATTATTGAATTGAGTTCTTAATAAAGAATTCATAAAGCGAACATTTCATAATTTCCCTAATTTCATCCTTTTGTAACTCATTTTATAAACAAATTCAGGTCACAAATATCTTCTACCTTTTCTTTAAAATGTTTTATAGCTTTAAAATTTACATTTAGATGCCTTAACCATTTTCAGTTAATTTTCACAGTAGATGTGAGAATTAGGTCCAGGAACATTTTTTTGAGGTCCTGTAGAACTTTGATTTTTCCAACATCACTTACTGAAAATTCTATCCTTTCTGCATTGAATTTGAATTGAAAGGAATTTGAGTCTTTGTCAAAATTAATTGTGTGAATTTATGTATGAATTTTTTCTTTTTCATTGATATATTCATCTCTTCACCAATGGCATATCCCTTGATCACTGTGTTAATTTTTAAAATATGTGTGAGTCTTCCAATATTTATTTTTCTTTAATTAAAGAAATTTTTAGGTATATCAGTTTCTTTGTTTTTCTAGATAAGTTTTAGAATAAAGCTTGTCTATATCTACAAAGCCTCTTGTCAGGGTTTTAATGGGAATGAAGTTATATCTGTTGATAAACTTAGGGTTAAATTGATATTTAAATATATAGAGTTTACCAAATATTCTCATAGAAAAAATCTGTTTATATCTTCCTTGATTTCTTTAACCAATACTTTAAAATTTTCAGTAGAATGCTATACATGATTTAGTAGATTTATTCCTAAGTACTTAATTATTAAATAATATGAATATTTTTTAAACTTGCATTTCTGTTGTTCATTTCCATTAGATAAAAACCTGATTGGGATGTGTGTGTGTGTGGGGGGGGTGCTGATCTTTCATGTGCTACACTTTTTAGTTCACTTATTTCTAGGAACATTTGCAGCTCCCACTGGAGTTTTTAGATAGATAATATTGTATTCTGTGAATTAGGAACAGTTTTCCTCTTCCTACTAGCTTACTTACAATTTATTTATTTTTCTCAGTTTCATTAGCAAGTACTTCCAGCAGAATAATGAATACAATTTGTGAATTTGGGCATTTTTACCTCATTTCTGACTTTAGGGACAGAAATCCCAAACTTTTACCATTCATGGATGCCCCTTTGGATCAGGTTTCCTTACTTAATGTTTGTATCTTAGAGAGTGTTGAATTTTGTCAAATATCTTTTGTGCTTTAATTGCTAGGGCATTAGGGTTTTCCTTTATTAGTCTTTTAATATGGTGGTTACATTTTGTTTTATTTTTCAATTTAATTTTTAATTGATTGCATGTATTTTTTTTGTACATCATTGTATATCCCAAAGTTCTCCCATGACCATATCACCTGTGAACCATCATCATGATCTGTTTTTTTTAGTGTGAATGTACCTTGCATTACCAGGATATATTCCTTTTTCTTGTGGAGTTTCAATCTTTTTTATATTTTGCTGGAATCAGTATGTGAGTATTTTCTTCAGGAATCCTGCATCTGTCTTCATTGTTCTGTTCTCATAGTATCTTCGACCAGTTTAAGGATCAGAGTGATATTAAACCCATAAAACATTGTTTACTGGAAGTCACTGTGTAGAATTTGTGCTATTTCTTCTTTAAATGTTTGATATTTTCACCAGTGAAACTATATGGGTAGGTAGTTTTCCTTCTCAAAGATTTTTAACTGCAAATTCAGGTTTGTTTGTTTGTTTTTTATAGATGTGTAACTATTCAAGAATTGAAACAAAACTTAATGTGTTTGCTATTTTGATTTCTCCTTTTCACAATCCTATCCACTCTTTTCAGCTTCCTGAGGTCTTCATTTTTGATCTTCTAGTCAGAAAACTGGGACTTGAGTTTTCCCAATCTGCCACAAAATCCCCAAATCGTGTTTCCATTTGGAGCCAAAGTACAATTAAAAAAAAAAAAAAGAATGCAATGAAGAGTTTCCTCCCAAAGGAAGAACACATCTCCATGGCTCAGAGAAAGGAATCATTTCTAGCAAGGCATTGAGGCCAGGTGACTTTCTGGCCTCAAGTGACCCTGCTGTTATCACCACTGCCATGGTGCATTATCGCTTAGAAGCTGGTATGGGAAGAGTAGCCATAAAAAAAAAATTAAAAGGCTAAAAACCTCTCTTTCTTAGAAGCAGGTGCTCCATTTTCTGCTTTCAGATAAAAAGTGAAGCCCTCTTGAAGCCTATTTTGTCCACACCCAGTGCACTTCTGGGTAATAGGCTGCATTTGAGTTTAGATTGGTATCTGTCAGTCTTGCTATTAATGGTCAGTTCCTAACTCTCCATGACTAACATTCTAACAAAGTCTTCATCTTTTTCTCCTTGGGATGCCATGACACGATACCATAGACTGGGTGGTCTAGACAATAAGCAGTTTTCACAGTTTTGGAGACTGTAAGAGAATAATCAGGGCACCAAGCATGGCCAGGTCCCATGAAAGTAAAGTCCTTGTTCACAGACAGCCACTTATTCACTGTGTCCTTACATAGCAGAGCAAAAGAAGCTCTCGGGTATGTCTTCTTAAGAGAACATTAACCCCATCATGGACCCCAAGCTAATGACACGTCTGCTAAATTGGATCCATCCCAAACACTGCTTCTAAGCACTGTCTCATTGGGGTTTAGGGCTTCACAGTATGGACTTTCTTGAGATGTAAATATTCAGTCTATAATGTACTCCAAATGTAGGCAAGGGTTTCCCTTGTGCAGGAGTCACAAAGCAGACAGGAAAGACCCTGATCTGGATTCATCAGAGCTGGGATGAGGTCCTGGGCTATTTGCCTCCATACAATGCTGCTTCCTAGGGGGACTGGGAGTGATGGAAACATTAAGAACTGGGGAGAAATTGAAAATGTGAAGGGTTTTGAGAATGTTGAGAATTTGGGGAATACTGAACATTTTGGGGAATATTAAGAATTTTTGAAATGTGGAAATTAAGTATATTGGGAATGTTGGGAATGTCATGACTATTGGTAATACTGGGAATGTTACGAATATTGGGAATAGTGGGTTTGAGAGTGCTGGGATATTGGTAATGCTGAGGCTATTGAAAACTCTGGGAATGTTGGGAATATCGGGGTATCAGGGATAAGGACTCCAATTCACATAGGTGGCCTTTGTGAAGGTGCCTGCTTGCGGTGGCACTTCTGCACCAACATATGCCTCCAGAACCCAGTGGCATCAGTTGCAGAATTCTCTTATTGACTCCCTGTCAGCCAAGACCCAAAGTGCAACTGGGCATTTCCCATTCCTGAGACATCATGCGTGCTCACACTTCCAGATATCTGTTTGGGTTGTTCCTTTCTGCCAGCACACCCTCCCCTGTTGCTATTCCTGAGAAAGTCCCAGGCACTCTGCAGCTCCAGTTCAAATGCCACTTCCTCAGATAGTAAGATCATTGTGATTCCCCAGATAGTAAGAATCATTCATAGATGTAGCAACTTTTATTATTTCCTGCTAAGATTTATTGATCTTCTTTTAAACGGCAGTGTGTGCTCCTGAAGACCTGGGGATTCCTTTTGCACTTCATCCTATGGCAGATGTTGTGATGCCCTGCTTCTGCAAAAGCTGCTGGCTGCACACACCTGAAGTTCACAGACTGAGCACTTGTGTTCTCATGTTGGGAGTACACTTGGACCCGTGCAGGGCACAAGCCAGAAATGGCTCTGCAGCAGTTTTCAGTCAGGGAAGCTTCTCTGGTATAGCCGGGAGAGCTGGTGAGTTTGCACTCAGCCCCCGGGCTCAATGGGAATGATTGAATGTCTTAGAGCCCCAACCCAGAACTGGCCTCTGGGGAACTGACTCAGACATCTCCCCAGAGCCTACCTCAACGCCTGACTTCAATTAGGTTCTTGATAAATGTTTGATGAGTAAAGTCAGCCCTGAGGTTGGTCAGGAATGTGTTCATTTATTCATATATGCAATGAACATTTCTGTTCCTCAGGCTTTAGGCACAGTGCTAGATGCAAAATAGTATATCAGAACCATGATTTTAGGGAGTCTAAAATCTAATTCAGGAGATACACATGCAAAAGCATAGCCTTTCTAGTTATTAATTTTAGTGTAACAAATTGCCCCCAACCTTTGCCTTTTCATTCCCAGTTTTTTTTAAAAAAGGTTCTGTTCTGCTTTGCTTTAGGCTCTTATTTTAGCTGTTCAGATAAAATCCAAATACCCTGTTGTATTAAGTAACCTGCAGCATAAATGTTCCAAACAAGGCTGAACTTTTATATTTGCAATTAGTGTTATCAAATAAATACAAAGTGCTAAATTATGCAAATTGAGTCTAATCCCTCCATTATGAATTTGCAGGAACATAGAATTGGTTATTGTATTAGTTAACTCAGTTTGCCATAACTAAACACCACAGCCTGGGTGGCTCAAACAACAGAAATCTATGTCCTCAGAATCCTGAAGTCTACACACTTGAGATCCAGGTCTAGGAAGGGTGGTTTCTCTGAGGCCTTTCTCCTTGCCTTGCAGATGGCTGCTTCTCATGTGCTTTCCCCTGATCTGTCTCCTAATCTCTTCTCAGGTAGATTGTATTAAGGCGTCTTCTAGTCACCTGATTTTAGCTAAACTATATCATTTAGAGGCCCTGTTTCCAAATATAGTCACGTCTGAAATCCTGGGGATTGGGACATCAATACAGGAATTGGGAGGACATATGATTCAGTATATAACTGTCTTTAGAAAATTTCAAAATGGCCTTAAAAAATCCAAGAACATTAGGTATTATGAGAAGAAAAGATTCCCAGTTTAGGGACTTATCATCTTGGGAATGGAAAAAGTTAAAGAAACATCATCTTGTGTAGTGGTAGTTGAGACTATATGACTTTGCATACAGAACCCTGCCCCAAAACCACCACTTGGCCTCAACCCTTCAATCTGCAGGCCCCTGTTGACAAGAATTTGCATCACCCACTCACAATTGTCCAGGAGTTGGGGCAAGTCCATGAACCTGGGTCTGGGAGCATGTGAGGCCCACATCCTTTTGTTGTTATTGAGGGAAGAGTAATGACTACATTAATGACTGTATGTACCATAGTAATAGAGTCTACTAAAAATCTCAATATATTTTATATTCACGTAATGCCAATTATTCTAATCATTAATAATTAATTGTTACAATAATTGATGTGCTAGCTATATTAATATAATTATATAAGCAGAATTATATATTATATAATATGTCATAATATTCTGTTTCATTATAGCATTTTATATATTATAGTATATAATATACTATAGCACATAATGATAAGTAAACTAATTATATGTAAATATAAGAGTATATTGATTAAATCATACAATAATCATATGTAACAATGATTATTAACCAATTAAATGATTACTGTACATTAATCTTGTATTTGAATTCTTAAACACTATGTCATTCTTGAATATCACTATGTTTACTATGAATATACATTTGGTCTTGGGCCAGAAACTCTTTTTGGGCCACTCTGAGCATTAACTTCCGTGTGTTCAAAATGAAGACGATATCTGTTAAGAATACAACCTTGTCAGTGGTGATGAGGAGTTGTGATCTGTAAAATGCAAATGCAACAAAGATGATTTTGTCCCCAGCAATTACTGATGTGGAACACTGTGGTCACTCTGGAGCTGCAGAATCAGGAAGAATGTTATCAAATAAATACAGGATGGAATCAGGGCTCCATCTGTACAGAGGGACCAAGGTTAGCATAATTTCCAAGCAGCACAGAGACCTGTGAAACAAAATTAGGGTCCTATTTTAATTGGCATACACCTTGCTCCTTACTCCCTATTCAAGTGTCAATTATCTTACCTTTGGGTTAGTTGTTGAGTTGAGGACTGACTTGATGCTTATACCACAATAAGGTCAAGGACCCCAGGTCATTTTGTTTGGGAAATTAGAAACGTTAGATTTGTAAGGAAAAACCAGAGTGAGAGTGACTGTGTTAGCAGAGAATCTCTTTGTGAAAATTGGTAATTTCCTTGGCTGCCCCCACAGCAAGTGTTCACAAGCCTGTATCTTTCTCTTCTCCGAACAAGTTTCAACAGAGTATGAGAGTATGTAATATGTCCATTTGGCAGCAGTGAAATCAATTATTTTTATTTCTAATGCAGAAAAGAAATAAAGAAGGTAGAATATGGGCTGTTAAAATGGATATCTCTAAAAATATAACATTATGTGAGTTGTCCCCACGATCACATGTATTAATGAAGTATTAATCTAATTGAAAGCTATTGAAAGCTATGACCTCTGGTTCAGATCTTCACAGAGCTGGTGCCAGCATTTCATGTGTTGCTTTCAGACCCCAGACACTTCAATTCCCACAATGGAATGAGAACTTTGAACCCATACAGACCACACACCTTGCAGGACATCTTTGTTTCCCAAGGGCCACTTCTAGGAATAACTGGAAGGAAGGACCGGATAATAATCCATTGGGTCTAAATGGGAAGAAACCCAGAGTTTTGGGTGATGTTAGGATTATTGAATTGAATGTACCACTTTATATTGACATCAAAAAGCAATAGCTTCTTTACCTTTAATAATACCATTTAATGTATATACATATATTTGTAAGTATTCAAATGTTTATATTTTGATCATAAAGTATTTTATAATGTAATTATAAAACTAAAGAGGAAGAATAGTACTCATCAAATCCATCTACATCTTGACCCTATTTCTTCCTGTGTTCTCACTTTATTAGTGGTGTTGATTGCAAACTGCATCATTCAGTCTGTTCCGCAGAGAAGAAAGATAAGACCTTCCAGCACCACCCCTCCTGGCCAAAACATCATCACCACCATTTGGGAAATATTTGGTGGCAGAGCATCACACACTGACTGAGCACTGGCTATAACTTTTCTATCACCTTCTCTTAGTTTCTTGGAGCATTACAGAAAATGGGCACAAGGAAGCCATAAGTGGGCGGGCTATAAGGTGATGCAGTGGGTGGTGGTGGGGGAGCCAACACAGTGTGACAGGCAGCCTGCTGGAGCTTCAGCCATCAGCTTTTGATAAAAGTTTAAATCCTATGTCCTCAAAATACTAACAACCAAAGCCAAGTATGCGCTTGGTTTGTACCTACATATAAAACATCTGCATAGCTTGTACCTGAATATACTCAGACTCAGCCTGTGGAAGATTCCTGGTTTGAAGAGAGATACAGCTCACCTAGGTTGTGGAAACTGGTCCAGTCAGCCAGCCAAGGAAAAGCAACACCCAGCAGGCACTAGACTGGGTGCTGAGCCTTCCCAGGTGTCTAGCTAGATCAAACGAACAGCAAGGACACTACAAAAGGAGGATTTGGGGTGACAAGCACGTTGGGGGTTGTCAACAGGCCTCAACAAAGATAAGGTTACAGATGAGAATTTCCATAATTATACACTGCTCCTTACAATTTACCTCCCAGTAGTGAAATTCACAAGTACATTTATTTAGAGAACATTTGAATATATTTCATCTTCTGTTGAGGATACATATTAAATGTAGTCTGATGGAAATGCAATTGGGAAATAAACCAATAGGGAAGAGGAAATTCAGAAAGAAGGAAGGATTTAGAGGTTGGACTTTCCTAGATGAAAGGGAAGGGCCAGTCAGTCCCCTTATTTGAGCAGTATTTATCTGCTTTATCTCATCCTTATGTGAGATGTGAAGGACTAGAAAATTGATTTCATTTTAATAGGACTGGACAAGTAAAGCCCTACATAGAATGACATTTTCCTCAGGTTAGCCTGTGAGAGAGGTATTGTTTATTGCAGTCAGTTCATTTATATTTTAAACATCTGCTAGACTACGGTAAAATGAACTCCCTCTTAATCATCACTATCGAGAATGAATAAATACATGCATTTATCTTGTACACAGTAATTGGCTCCGAAGCACTCAACAATCCTTTCATTACAGTGATGAGATCCAAAAATAGATGTCAAATATGTTTATTGGAAACTAATTGACACACCTGAAAGTGCAAAAATGATTCTGTAAATACTGTGGTTTGCAGAAAAGATAATGTACATGAACATGAACATGTGTGGGGGATGTGTCCTTGGGAGTGCCCATATGTTTTGGTGGGAGCGGTGGGGAAGGAGGGAACTAAATCATTTTGCATCCTCTTGAGTCCTTTGACATGATGATGCAGCTTCAGTGTAATGCACACTTTGGAGGGATAATTTTTGAGGCAATTTCTACACTTTGTTTTAATCTAGAGTTCCCACTATGTATAGGAATCCAGTCTCTTTCCATTGGGCATCTCTCCATGGTTGGCAGACCTACATGAGTTTGGATTACCTACCAGGTAATTACTGGTAATTACCTACCAGTGCCACCTCACTGTCATTCTCCTCAGTCCTAGATCAAACCCTGGTTAATTATAATTGTGTATTCAAGGCTCTGCTTACGTTCCTAGTAAGAATGACAGTGTGGTAAGCAAGATTTTGGGCTCCATGATTTCCCTTATCTCATCTAATCATCATGATTTCTCCAAAATATTGTGCTTATCCCAGTTCATTATTCCTCACTTAGAAAGTTCAACATAAATAACAGCTTTCAGGGCATTCTTAAACCAATAAGATATTATTTATCTTTCTCATCTATTTTATTCCTGACCAATACAGGCTAGAAAAACAAGGCAATCTCCAGAAATTTTAGCTTCTCCCTCTTTTCTAGCACATCACACACAAGAGTCAGTCAAGTTTGATCAGGAGATCTTGAAACTCAACTGAGAGCCCACAGGTATCTGATTCTGTTTTTATAGGGATGCTGGAATGAGAGCCACAGCATTTCAGGAATGTGGAAAAGACTATCATGTCCCACAGTGTACAAGGAATCCATACCATAAAGTTGGCCCCAGCTGTTTCTAAGAAGCTACAATGTAGGAAGAAGTGGCAGTCCAAAATGTTACATAATATATGAGCAATTTCAGGCAAGAGAAGCTTGGGTTCAGACAATGTCAGTGTTCTGCCAAAAGTCACACAGCTGCAAAACTGAGACATAAAACCACATCATTAATACCAGCAGAGTGATGGGAGTCTCAAATTTAATTGTGGAATTGTCTAGACCCTCCTCTTTGATCTGTCCTTTTTGCTCATGCATTTTGAAATGCTAAGTGCATAAATATTTAGAATTTCTATACTTTGTTATTAAATCGATCATTTTAACATTGTGTAATAGCGTTTTTTATCCATGGTAGTATTTCTTGTTGTAAAATTCACTATGCTAGAAATTAATGTAGACACCACAGCTTTCTTTTTTGGTTAGTGTTCACGGGAATATGCATGCATTGTCTATCTTTGAATTCACCCTGTCTTTATTTTTAAAGATTTCTTCAAGATAGCTGGCAATTGGGTTTTAATTTTTTTCTTTATTCTGATATTCTCCATCATTTCATTGAGTATGACAAAACATTCACATTTAAAATGATTACCCATCAGGTGCACTAAAAGTCTGCCATCTTGCTAGTTGCTTTTCATTTGTTTCATTTTGTTTATTTCTTGTTTTTATAATTTCTAGTGGGTTAAGTAACATTTTGTGACTATATTTCATTTTCTATACTGACTTTTAAATTTATTGTTTCTATTTTGGGGGGTAAGCGCATTCTGCTTGATTTTTTTTCAATTTAATGAACTCTTACCCACTATTGAAATACACAGTTTAAGAATTTTTTGAGTGGAATTTAAATCTTAATAAGTTTTTTTGCCCTTTTCCCCAAATTGTAAAAAAGTTTGAGTTTGCACATTTTTTCTTAATTTATTTATATATAAATTTCACATCACTGTAATCCCAGGGATTTACCCCCCCCCTTCCTCCCCTCCATTCCCTCCCTTTCCCTTCAGCCAAAGTTGTGTGCTTCAGTTTGATGCTTAGCTTGTTTTGATTTTTCCTCAAGGCTTTTGTTTATTTTTTCACTATATCCCATGTATTAGTGAAACCATTTGACTTCCGTCTTTTTCTTTTTGACTTGCTTCTGCAAATATGATTTCTTCTAAGTACATCCATTTTGTCATAAAATCATCAAATTTGTCATTTTTAATTGATGAGTAATATTCCATCATGTATATGTATATATGTGTGTGTGTATATATATCTATATATATATAATATATATATATATTCCATCGTGTATATGTATGTATATATATACCAAATTTTTTTTCATCCAGTCATCTGTTTGGGGGCATTTAGGTTGCTTCCATGACCTTGCAATTATAAATTGTGCTGCAGTAAACATCCAAGCACAGGTGTCCCTTTGTACCCACATTGAGGTCTCTTTTGGGTAGATTCCCGAGAGACCAATTGCTGGGTCAAATGGTAGTTCCATTTTCATTAATTTGAGGGTCCTCCACACCTCCACACAACTTTCCATAGTGGTTGGACCAGTTTACATTCCCACCAACAGCATACATGTTTTCTTTTTTTTTTTCAATTTTAATTTTTTTGCTCCAGATCTTTCATTGTTTCTGGATTAAAATTTATGAATTATGCTTTATTACTCTACCTAGCATTCTCTCTCCCCCTCCCTCCCCCACCCTCTCCCAAAAACACTGTTCTTCTAAAATAGTTGGGTAGCTATTAAATTCATTTGCTTATGCTTTCAGTTCATATATGAATCTGGTTTAGAGGGATTAACTTAATTTACATAATTAACATTTATAAAAACCAAGATTTTGAAATTATCTATAATAATATCCTCCAAGTTTGTAGAAAGGTATGAATTTTTAAGAGTATTTTGACCAGGGATGAGAAAAACAGCTGCAGACATTCCTGGTTAAATCAGAAATGTAAACTCGTACTGCCAATCCATTTACCATCTGCCATTCCATGCCTTAACATTATCATGCTAAGGTCTATGCCAATGATGCAGGTAGAACCAGTTCATTCCACTTTACTGCCTATACTATTATAAAATAGCTCTTAAAAGAGGGAAATATTTGATCTTTAAAGCTTTATAAAAATCTGCCATAAAAATATCTGAGGATGTGACTATATAAAAAACATATCTGATTTCTTTTCCAAATACCTTTTATTTATCTATGGCTACAATATTTGAATTGTGACTGAAGTTATAGTCTGTGTCTGCTCTACAATCCACTGCCAGATCTGATGACTGGAAAGGCATTTCATGTTCTCCTAAAGCATAACCTCTCCAACCTGTCAACTTGTTCTCTGGCAGTCTCAATCTGTTGCTGGGATTTTCTGTTCTCTTGAGAGGCCTCTGGTCTATGAAAAGCTCTGCAAAGATGGGAAACCCATAACCTGTGTGTCTGACCCTGATGTGACTTGTGCTCTCCCCACCCCCCTTTTAAGACTTTTTCCTCTAAATCCTGTCTCACTCTGCTCCTGGGAGTGAATACAGATGACCAACGACATGATAGACAATTCACATTTTCTAAGTGCATTTTACCCTGTATCTTTTATTTTGGTGAAATATAAAAAGCAGAGAGATATATATGCCAAATGCTTGTGTATCAAAAATCCAACTTCAAGATTACAAATGCATGCTCCATCTTGTTTGATCCATTTTTCTGTGCAACATGCACTCTTTACAATGAGTTATTATTAGTCAAATCACGGACATCAAACACAAGTCATAAAGTGCTTATGTCTGAAACACAAAGATTCCTCTTCTTTTCTCCTGACCTCAGCTCAGATCAGGGATCAGTTGGGCTTCCACAGGATGGGCAGACAGACATAGGCAGAGAGGACAGATGGACAGTCAAGGTTGAACTCTTGGTCTTTGCCTCCACATCCTCATTCCATCCTTGGATGCCTTACTTTCCTATTCCTTACATGCTCTGCCCTGCCTGACTTATACACGGATAATAACCAGCAATCTAGTGGATTCTTTTCCTGAATTGTGTGAAGATTCTACAAAAGATCAAACCCAAGGAAGGGCTGGTGGGAACGCTCACCTTCATAGCTGGTAGGTCAGCTGGGCAGATGGTCTGGCTTGTGGCTGGTTCTGAAGTTGCCCCTTTGTGTGGGGGCTACACTGACTCCAGGCTATGTGTCAGAATGGCACATGACAGGTGGCACCACATCTGTTGTCAGAGGTGCTTGTGTGTTGTAAGAGGCAGATCACAGTGAAGGAGCACCCCAGATGCCTGGATGCAGAGCATGCAGGACATTGCAGACAATCACTATTTGGGAAAACAATGATTTGAGCCCCCAAGTTCCCCTGTGCATTTGTGGAGCTCCTGTAGGATTCTCCACCCACCAGAGCTAGGGTGGAGCAGACACTGTCCCTTGAAACAATTTATTATTGAAAAATACATTGAAAGTTGGTTTTGTGGGGAACCCCATCCTGAGTCATAACATGTAGAGACTTTTCAATTGCATTGAGGATCACGAACTGGCCTGTGACTCTCGAAGACTCAGTCCAGAGCAGACTCATTTGGCTCCACAAACTTGTTTTGCCCAAGACATCTTCCCTCTGTTGGCTGAACTCTCCCCTTCCCTCCTTTGCTGTCTCATTTTTTGGTCTTTAATAAGCAGAGTTTGGCTATTAATAGCCATTGAGAACATCATATATACTTACTGGTTTACATTTAAAGAACACTTCTACCAGTAGATGCATAATGACTTCTAAGTTAAGCACCATATTCTAGAATGGAAACTTATTTATTGGCAGAAATCCTGCTATAATTTCCTCCTGATTCGACTGAAAATAATGCAAAATATTATTGCTCTGTAAGAGTTGATGTTGATAGTGAAGAGGAGGGGGTGGGGGGAACAATGGGAGGGTCTGCATTTTGGAAGATGTGTCTATGCTTCAGTTCCCTTCTCCCTATCCTTGCTGGATGAAGAGTCAGCTCCCACATACCCTGGCTTAATGGAGGGTGCACTGTGTGTCTCGTGTCTTCTTGATGCATTTTTTCCACTCAATCTGCCAGTGGGTGGGAGGGCAGGGACCCGGGCATCATGCAGCTGGTGGTGAGAGTCTAAGTCCAGAGCTGCTGATCAGGAACCTGGACTATCTGCTGTTAGCACAAAAAGGACAACGAAGGGTGGCCAGTCCTGCAGGCAGCCAGACTCCAGGTGAACATGCGATATCACATCCTCTACCTGGTCAGGTCAGTCTCTTCCACTGACCCTCATCCCCTGTTCAGAGTTAAAGTCTGTTCCTTGGTGAAGGTTCCTCCCCTGACTCTGGGGTCTGTCAGTGGACCAAGATCCTGCCATCATCACTGATATCCTGTTTCTGCTGGGCATGGTTATAGCATGCAGTGTGCATCCATGTCTGGCTCTGCTCTGCTCCATCAATAACCTGAGAATGGCCTTCCTTGATTAGAAAGTGAAATCAGGTAAGAAAACAGGCAAAGGAGAGAACTTACCTAAATTTACAATCAGGAGCATCTGACCCTTTTGACACAGCCAATCATCAGGTTTGAAACTGCCTGTGCAAGCAGTAGCAAGACCACATTACGAAGGCAAAAAGATTTATTCACTAAACAGACAAAATAAACAAATGTCACTGAGAATACAAAGGGCCCCTTTGGTAATCCTACCACATAGTCTAGTCTCTAGTCTAAAAAACTGCACATGGGTCCTTAGTCACGTATGTCCACAAAATGAAGGCTGTCCCACCTTCAAGTCAGAAGAAGAGACCAAGAGGGTGTCATCACTCCTCCTCCAAAGGCACAACTATGCATGTCAAGACAAATGAAGAAACCAAGATGGCATCATTATCCCTCTCCAAAAGACACAGCTCCAATATTCTTTCAGCTTCAACTCTAAAGTGGCCCCAAACCAGCAAGACTCACTTGATACAACAGCAACAACCAATTCAGACTTCTCATGATGAAAACAGCAGCACTCCAGATCTCCAGACAATTTCCAAATTCCACAGTTTCAAAGTTAAAACATGTTTTCAAATACCACATTTCCAATTCAGCTTATACAGGTAACAAGCTTCTTCAACATGCTTTCCTGGGCGCCTCAGTGGCCCAGGGCTGGGGAAGCCCACAGCATGGCTTCCTTCCCTGCCCTACTGTCACACATTGCAGTGGCAGCTCTGGGGCCTCCAGCCTCCTTGCAGCTCCTCCACTTGCTCTCTCTCCAGGCTTTTCTCTCCTCTTTAAATCACTTCTTCCCCTTTCTCCTAGGACCACACATCTATATTCAACTAATCTTCGATAAAGGTGTGAAAAACTTACCTTGGAACAAGGATAGCCTCTTCAATAAATGGTGCTGGGAAAATTGGACTAAGACATGCAAAAAAATGGACCAAGAAATCTCCTTTACTCCATGTACAAAAATAAACTCAAAATGGATAAGAGACTTAGAGGTCAGACCTGAAACCATAGCACACATTGAGGAAAACTTGGGCAAAACTCTCCATGAACTACAGTTCAGAAATCCCTTTCTGGAAGCATCTACAGATGGCAAAAAAAATGAAGGAAAACATAAACAGATGGGCCTACATCAAACTAAAAAGCTTCTGTACAGCAAAAGAGACAACAGAAAAAACTAAAAGATGCCCAACCGAATGGGAAAAAATCTTTGCCCTCCACATGAGAGACAAGGGTTTAATAACGAAGATCCACAAGGAACTAACACAACTAAACAAAAGCAAAACAAAAAGCCCAATCAAAAAATGGGGAGAACTAAAAAGACACTTTTCCAAAGAGGAAATACAAATGGCCAACAGGCACATGAAAAACTGCTCAACTTCGCTAGTAATAAGAGAAACGCAAATCAAAACAACAATGAGATACCACCTTACACCAGAAACGCAAATCAAAACAACAATGAGATACCACCTTACAC
>PVHY01026894.1:0-16609 GCA_004024945.1 Uropsilus gracilis
TCCTCAATTGTATTAGTTTTTGGTAACCTTTGTTTCTTAGGGAGATGTTTTCTGATTTTGTCTGGAATCATGCATGACTGGGTCCTGTAACTTGTCGATATTTTCCTCATTAGATAGCTGTTTTTTGCTTTTGTTCCTTTTTTGATAATTTTAAAGAATCAAAGTATTATTATTAATGTATTTGGTTGTGGTATCACTTTTCTTAGGACTGACATTTCTAGATAATTGATACTGAGTATTACATAGAATATCTTCATTGAGATAAAAGTTTATTATTTTCTCTTTTCCCCAAAAAGTGAAGTCACTATTCCTTTTATATTTTACATATATATTTAATATGTAACAGATTTATTCATAATATGATACGGAAATTTTTTTAGTCTTGTGTTGATGGAAGAAGGCTTTCTGTTAAGGGGTGTTTATTGATATATCCATTTTAATAGCAATTGACCATTTTAATTGACCATTGCCAATTTGTTACAGTTTGTGTTACTTTACTGGTTATAGATTAATGTTAAGCCTAATTTTTCTTTTACAGTTAGAGGCATTTATATTTTTACATTGTTAAAAAAAAGTAAGAATTTTTAAGATTAACATACTATGCTGGCATATTTTGATGATAGTGAGCAAGTGTGTATTGGTTAGGTTACTTATCAGACTAAAATTGAATACTTGAGCTAACAGTGTTTGAAAAATGTGTGTATAAAATTTATATATACACGTTGTATTACTATTTATTAAAATGTATTTATTAGTTTTTATTTATTTTTATTTATTTTTTTGAGACTAGGTCTCACTATTTTTGCCCGTGGAACCGCAGGCTCACGTTGCCCAGGGTACCACGGACTCAAGCAATCCCCAGCCCAAGGTAGCTGGGATTACAGGCATGCTCTACCACACCCAGCTATTTTTTTGGAACTAGGTCTCCCTATGGGCCCCAGGTGGGACGCGAACCGTGATCCCTAGCCCTGGCCGCTTCATAGGCTGAAGCTTACAGGCATGAGCCACCGTGCCTGGCCTGGCTTTGTGTTTTGTTTTCTTTTCTAACATGGTCTTAGAAAAGTTCCAATGAAATATTACCCAAAATAAGTCTTTAATGACTATAAAATTAATCTCGTGACTCTAAAGACATGGTACTTAGTAGAGTGTAACAAACCTGGATTCAGATCCTAGTTTTCCTACCTAAGAGTCTTAATCTGGCACTTACTTTTTAGTGTTCTTAGTTTTCTTATTTGTAAAATAGTCATAATAGTACTTGTTGTTTTAACAATTAAGTCATGATTTTGTATTTTCTATTGTATTTATTATTGCATTTACTATTACCAGAAATTATTTTATCATTTCTAGCTTAGTCATGTTTAGTTGTTTTTCAACAATATCAGATACTTTGTAGAAAATTCCTGTGGGTTGTGTGTGTGTAAATCTGAGATTATTTTCAATGATGAATTTTTAGGAGTGGGTCAGTGTTACTGGGTCAATAATAAAGAATATAGTGATCTAAAATTTCTTTTACATAATGTCAGTTTACTCTCCAGAATTATTACACAAATTTGTACTCATCACAGGATGAGATGAAATATTTCTTATTTTAATGTAACCTTTCCAATACTGGCCATTATTATTTCAGAATTACTATTTTTAATTTAATAGGCAGCATAAACTGGGCACGGTGACACGTGCCTATAAGCGACAGCTTATGGACTTGTGGCTGGGACTGGGGACCATGATTCGAGTCTTACCTGGGGCAGTATAGCAAGACCTAGTTCCAAAAAAATAGCTGGACATGGTGGTAGCTGACTTCTTTGCACGCCTGTAATCCCAGCTACCTGGGAAGCTGAGGCTGGGGATTGCTTGAGTCTGTGGTACCATAGGCAACATGAGCCTGTGGTCTACGGGCAAAAATAGCGAGACCTGGTCTCAAAAAAAAAAAAAAAAAATTAATAGACAGCATAGTGTTCTCTTGATTTCATTTATTTACTGCTAGGGTTAAATTTTAATGCTTATTGAATATTTTTATTTTTTTCCTTTGCTTCTTAGTTCTTTTTTCTTACCTTAATCCTTTATTCATCCAGCAGAAATTTATTGAATGCTTACTGTGCATTAGACATTGTTTTAGTATTTTTATTTAGCATTATCCTTCATTCTTAGGGCTGGTAATATGAATATAATTGACAAAAATATTTGTCTTGAAAAAGTTTTTTTTCTGTTGTTAGTGTAGAGAGACATTAAAGTAAACATCTAAATAGTAGAGTGATAGTTGTTTTGGAGAAAAAAATGGTGAGGGGGAGAGGGAGAGAACATGTGTGTGTATAGTTCTTAATAGAGGATTAAGAAAAACCTAACAAAGATGTCCTGGTTTTTCCCTGGGGACTATCTTTTCCTTAATAAAGTCTAAAAAGGTATGAGTCAGGAATATATCTGGGCCAAGTCAATATCAGGCTAAGAATAGTATAGAGGCAGTGAAGCAGTATAATATGGGGTAAGTCTGAGATAGATAAGCAGGAGTGTGAGTAGCAGGACATGCTTAGTAAGAGTTCTTAGTAGCTTAACTAGGCAATCTTAAAGAGCTTGAATTTTATTGTGCATGAGATGCACACCTATTGGAATTTTTAAAACAAGAGTTACCTGATTTGATTTATGATCTATTCATTAAACAGTCCTTGTCAACATTCGTTCTGACTTCTTTGCAGAAAATGAAGCCACTAAAAAATTCACATGGAAATGCAAGAGACCCAGAATAATCAAAATAAATCTTGGAAAAGGGGAACGAAGTTGCAAGACTCACATTTCTTGATTTTAAAACATACTGCAGTATAGGAGTAAACACATAGATTAATGAAATAGAACTGAGAATACAGCAATGAACTCTACACTTATGGTCACTTGATTTTTTTTTGAGACTAGGTCTCGCTATTTTTGCCCTTGGAACTGCAGGCTCACGTTGCCTGGGGTACCATGGACTCAAGCAATCCCCAGTCTCAGCTTCCCAGCTAGCTGGGATTACAGGCACGCATCACCACGCCCAGCTATTTTTTGGGACTAGGTTGCCTCATTGTGTTGAACTGTGATCGCTAGCCCCAGCCACTTCATAGGCTGAAGCTTACAGGCACGAGTCACTGTGCCCGGCTTGGTCACTTGATTTTTGACAAGGAGGCCATAACTATTCGACATGCTAAAATAATAGTCTTTTCTGTAAGCTGAGATAAATGAGTATCTATAAAAGAATTAATTTAGACCATTATCTCATATCATATAAAATTAACTGAAGTGATCAAAACCTTCATGTGAGAGAGCTAAATAAAACTGTAATACTGTTAGAAGAAGAAAATAATCTGTATAAGTATTTTGATCTTGGTTGAGGGAATAGTTACTTGACTGTGATACCCAGTAGTAGTGACAAAAAAGAAAATGGATAAATCCATTAAGATTTTAAAAAAAAGCTTCATAGATACCAATAAGAAAGTGAAAAGAGAACCCACAGAATAGGACAGAGTTTTTTTGCCTCAACAACTGGAATTTGCCATTAGTTGAGATTGGATGATCTAGCTAGGGCAGGTATTCTGTGGAAGACCAGGAGACCACTTTTGGGTTGTCTATCAGATACTTAAAAATAGAGATGTTCAGTATAGTTTGTGTGTGGGATTCAGGAAGAGGTGCAGGTTAGAAGTGTCAGATTGGTAGTCTTTAAAGCTTTTTTTTTTTTTAAAGTCTTTTGGGTGACATTACTAAAGGAATGGTAAGTTAGGGAAAGTAAGAAATGCTTCAACCAATCCCTAGCCTGCCGTTGTTTCTAGACTGAGAGTGCAGAGAAAATCCCGAGTGGCACTATCCTTAGAAAAATGAATGTCTTTTGGAGGAGAGTTCCATCAGTTGTGTAAATGCCCCTTTTATTTCCAGGCCATTAGATTTAATTTTATTGTTTAATTATTGCTGGTATAGAAAATCATTATCCAGCAACGTTTGTAATTTAGAGCAGAAGTGGTGATAGTAGTCATCCTTTTCTCATTCTAATGTTTTTCTTTTTAGCTTGTTAATGTGCATATTGAACCATCATTCAATTCATTCCTGGAATAAACCTCACTTGATCATGTACAATTTTTTTTAAAGTATTACTGATCCTGTTTGTTAATATTTTGTTAAGAATTTTTGTATCTATATTCATGAAGACAGGGTTTTTTTTTTTTTTTTTTTTTTTTAAACTGATTTTAACTGATTCTGGTATGAGGATACTGCTACTGGCTCCATAAAATGAATTGAAAGGTGTTCTATTTTTGAAAGAGAGGTTGTTCAGAGTTAGTGTTAATTTTTCTTTAAAATGTTTGGTAGAATTTTCCATTGACAATACTTAGTCCTGGAATTAATTTTTCTGAATTTTAAAATTGTGAATTAAATTTTATTAAAAACAGTAGAAATTATCTGTTTTCTTTGGGATGAATTATGGTAGTTCCTGGTTTTTGAGAAATTGATCTATTTCATATATGTTGTCAAATTTCAGTGTGTGTAATTATCAGAAGTTCCTTAATAGTTATTATTATTATTTTTTTTCATAAAGAGACTAAGTCTCACTGTGTTGCCCGGGATAGTCCAGGATGTGGAATCAAGTGATCCCTAGCTTCAGCCTCCCAGGTAGCTGGGATTACAGGTACATGCCACCACGCCCAGCTATTTATTTTTGAGACTAGGTCTCACTATTTTTGCCTGTGGAACCGCAGGCTCACGTTCCCCTGGGTACCATAAGACTCAAGCAATCCCCAGCCTCAGCTTCCCAGGTAGCTGGGAATCCCCAGCCTCAGTTTCCCAGGCGCGCATCACCACGCCCAGCTAATTTTTTGAAACTAGGTCTTGCTACATTGCCCCGGGAGGGACTCGAACTGTGATCCCTGGTCCCCGCCGTGGCTTCTTAGGCTGCTGCTTACGGGCATGCGCTACCGTGCCTGGCACGCCCGGCTATTTTTCAGAGACTAGGTCTTGCCATGTGACCCTGGATGATATTGAACTCACGGACTCATATTTAGGTTTATTTTACACACCATTTTCTAGATTCTTGTGTAGGGGCTTAGATTATTGATGTAAGACTTTTTCTTCTATTCTTTTTTTTTTTTGAGACTAGGTCTCACTATTTTTACCCATGGAACTGCAGGCTCTTATTGCCCGGGGTACCACAGACTCAAGCAATCCCAAGCCTCACCTTCCCAGGTAGCTGGGATTATAGGCGTGCGCCACCATGCCCAGCTATTTTTTTTTTGGAACTAGGTCTCACTACCGGCCCCAGGCGGAACTCGAACCGTGATCCCTAGCCCCTGCTGCTTCATAGGCTGAAGCTTACAGGCACGAGCCACTGTGCCCGGCTTTTTCTTCTATTCTTTTTTTTTTTTTTTTTTTTTAGACTAGTTCTTGCTGTGTTGCCTGTGTTCGTCCTGAACCTAAGAACTCAAGTAATCCCTAGCCTCAGGAAGCTGAGACTAGGGATTACAGGCATGCACAACCACACCCAGCTATTTTTTGATACCAGGTCTTGCTATGTTGCCTGGGGTAGTCTCAAACCTATGGACTCAAGCGTTTCCTAGCCTCAGCTTCCCAAGTATGGGATTAAAGGCGCGTGCCACCACACCTGGCTTTTTCTTCTATTCTAATCCATTTATTTAATGCTATATATTTGCATTGCTACTTTAGCAGCATCCTACAAATTTTGATATGATGCATTTTCTCTTTTTGTGTGTTTTAGAGACTGGGTCTCCCTATGTTGCCCTTGAGTCCCGAACACATGGACTCAAGTGATCCCTAGTCTCAGCCTTCCAGGTACCTGGGATTACAGGTTCACACTGATAGGATGTATTTTCATTCTTTTCTTTTCAATTTTTAAAAGAAATTGTCATGGGAGTTCCTTTTTGCTTCATCGATTATGTAAGGTATTACAACTTAGGTTTAAAATATTTGCAGATTTTTTTTTTTTTTTTTAAATTTAGAAACTAGATCTCACTATGTTGCCCAGGATAGTCTTGAACCCGTGAACTCAAGTGATTCCTAGCCTCAGCCTCCCAACACTGGGATTATAGGTGTGTGCCACTGTGCCCGGCTATAGTTTCATTCCATGTGGTTAGAGAACACTATGGTATCAGTTCTTTCAAATTTGTTGAGATTATTTTGTGGCCTTGTATATAATCTTTGCTAACTTAGTATATAGTTTTTGTGCACTTGAAAAGGGTGTATATTCTGTTCTTGTTGAGTGAACTGTTCTACGATGTTGATTCCATTCTTAATTGATGTTGTTGCTGTTTTCTGTATTCTTGCTGACTTTATAGTTATGTCAGCTGTTGAAAGAGGAATATTGATGTTTCTAATTAGAATTTAAGATTTGTCCTTATTTCCTATAGGCTTGTTGGCTTTTTGCCCCCTCCACTTATTTAGTAGCTCCATTGTTTGGTGCATACCAATTTAGGGTTGCTCTGTGTTCTTGATGGACTCATCTTTTTTTTTTTTTTTTTGAGACTAGGTCTCGCTATTTTTGCCCGTGGAACTGCAGGCTCTTGTTGCCCGGGCTACCATGGACTCAAGCAATCCCCAGCCTCAGCTTCCCAGGTAGCTGGGATGACAGGCGTGCGCTACCACGCCCAGCTATTTTTTGGAACTAGGTCTCGCTATGGGCCCCAGGCGGGACTTGAACCACGTTGATGGACTCATCTTTTTAATTTTGTAATGTCTTTTTCTTTCTTTTTCTTTTTTTTTTTTAAAGAGACTACTAGATCTTGCTATGTTGCTCAGGGTAGTCCCAAACCCACGAACTCAAGTGATCCCTAGCATTAGCCTCCCAGGTAGCTGGGATTATGGGTGCATGACACCACGCCTTGCTATATTTGAGAGTAGGTCTCGCTATGTTGCCCAGGGTTGTCTTGAACCTGTGGACTCAAGTGATCTCTAGCTTCAGCCTCCCAGGTAGCTGGGATTACAGGTGTGTGCCACCATGCTTGGCTACAGTGTCCTTTTCTATGTGTGATTATTTGCTTTCAATCTACTTTATCTGCTACTGATATATATTTTATTTCATTTAAAAGTTTGTTTTGCCGGGCATGGTGGCTCGTGCCTGAAAGCTTCAGCCTATGAAGCGGCTGGGGCTAGGGATAGTGGTTCGAGTCCCATTCGGGGCAACACCGTGAGACTTAGTCCCAAAAAATAACTGGGCGTGGTGGTGCACGCCTGTCACCCCAACTACCTGGGAAGCTGAGGCTGGGGATTGTTTGAGTCCGTGATACCCCGGGCAACGTGAGCCTGCGGGTTCCATGGGCAAATAGCGAGACCTAGTCTCAAAAAAAAAAAAATTGTTTTATTTAAACTTAAATAGGCATATGTGTCTGGTGGCTGCATTTTTGGAAGATGGAAAGAGCTATGACACAATAAATTTAATTAAAAGGTAAATTTTAACCAGGCAGCCAGCAATGAGAAGACATGGTTAAACGTCCAACGAGCACGGACAGGCTACCCAGAGCAGAGCTAAGACTATCGTCTTTCATGCACAGAATATGCCATGCACCAGGAACACTGTCCCTCACCTGTCAAACAGACACAACCACAGAAAAGGAAGAGAGACCTATGGGCTGAACATAAATCATCAAACAACGAGAAAGGAGTCAGAGTGAACAGATGGATTATAGGGGTGGTGGGGGGAGGGAAGGCATCCCAGCAACCATTTATCTATGTAAAAAATGAAAAAGAAGAAAAAGAAAAAAAAGGTAAATTTTAGGGCCGGGTATGGTGGCGCACGCCTGTAATCCCAACTACCTGGGAAGCTGAGACTGGGGATTGCTTGAGTCTGTGCTACCCCAGGCAGTGTGAGCCTGCGGTTCCATGGGCAAAAATAGCCAGACCTAGCCTCAAAAAAAAAAAAAAAGGTAAATTTTAATATTGTAGAAACTTAAGGGCAATGGATGGTTAGCAGTATAGGGTGATTGGGAAAGAGGAATGGGAGTTAAAACTTCAGATTGGAGTTCACGGATGAAATTGAATGGGACACTTGAAGAAAGAATAAAATTTAGCAATTCAAGTATCTTGGAGAAGAGTATATCAAAGATTAGCAGGGAGGTGGACACTTGTAAGAACTTTAGCTTTTACTGTTAGTAGCATGGAAAATGATTTGAAGATTTATAGCAGGTCCTGCTTTGTTTTACTCATGTTATGCAAAGATTATTCTGAAAAACAAAAAACAAACCAATAACAAAAAGATTATTCTGGTTGGTAAGTTGGAACTAGACTGTAGTGGATAAAGGTTGGAAAGAAGGAGACCAGTGAGGAGATAGGAATATAAGCAAAAGGTGATAGATAACTGGCTACCACCTAACAAAATGACTAGAATAAATTTTGGGGAAAACATTGAACATCTGCTTCTGGATGTGTGTTTGAAGTGCTTTCAGACACATTTTGAGTGGAGAAAGCAAATGGACTGTCTGCTTACCCATGTGTATGAGTCCCTGCCCTTGTGGAGCTTACACTTGCCCAGAATATGAATGGTAACAATAAATGAATAAAATGCTCTGTTAGAAAATGGTAAGTCTATAGAAAAAATTCAGATAAGAGTGATAAGTGGGATTAACTTTCTGACAGGTTAACATTTGAGTCATTTTAGAAAGGTGGTAAGGGGATAAATCCTACAGATACATAGGAGAATGGTAGTTCAGGTAAGGGAAGCAAAATGTAGAGATTCCCTGGTGGGAGATTGGCTGGTGTGTTTGAAGAAGAACAAGGAGGTGAAGTATGACTGGAGTGACATGAACCAGATAAAGAAGCTTGGGACTGAGAGCATTGAGGTAATAAGTACCTGGGTTATAGTTCATGTTAAGGGCTCTGGCTTTTATTATGAGTGAGATGGGAAGCTATTGGCGAGTTGGCAGAAGAGAGGCATGAATCAAGATATAGTTTGATTGAGTAGTTTTTATTGCTGCGCTGAATTGACTGAAAGCACAGCAAAGAGATAATCCAGGTAAGAGGCTGTATTAACAGTGGAGATACTAAGGAATGATTATGTTCTGGACACATTTTGAGGGTTGAATTGTCAAAATTGGCTTTCTGATTGGAAGTGGGATGAAAGGAATAAAGAGTTATTCTAATATTTTTGACTTGAGCAATTGGTATTAACTGAGATGGAAAAGACTTGGGAAGAGCAGCAGGTTCGAAAAAAGTGATAAGGAGCTCAGTTTGGACATGTTAAGTTTATCATGCCTGCCTATTAGACAACCAAAAGTAGGTGTTTAGTAGGCAGTCTAATTATAAATTGTTTTTTTAAGTAACGAAATAATGATATTAAAACAGTGTGCTCACTGTTCTGAAAAATATATTGCATTTGTTAATATCTTAATTTTTAACATGTTCAATCCTGACAGAATTTGACTGGAGAAAGAAATTGACTGCTTTTTGGTTTTGCTGGTAAGAGCTGATGGTACTTTCTTAGGGCTAAATAAAGACATTATTCCAATTTTAGAAATGGAAATATAACTGTGTAGTCTGAGTGTTTTTACTTGCTTTCTATTTTAGGTCCTATTACTGCTGGATGGTGCAAGATATCTAACCCTGTTTTCTTTGAGGCATGGCTTGAATATCAAGCATCCTAAATAAAAACAGGGAGACATTTTAGTTTTGGAAGTCAGAATGCCAAGGAGAAGGAAAACCCTTGGGGGAAACCCTTTCCGGAAGACTTCAAGCTCTAAGGAAGTTGTCGTATCCAGTGTTGCTAGTCATGAGGAGGCAACCACTGCTCTCCCTTCCATATGTGAGCCAAAAGTCGCTCAGGAAGAGCTCTTCACCAGTATGTCAGAGATGTTTTCTGATCTGGAGCCTGATGTAGTGTATTTGATGCTTTCTGAATGTGATTTCAAAGGTGAGACAAAGTTTAGTCTGAACTCTTTCCATTTTATAAGAAGACTTAATAATACTATGCCACTTCCAGTAGTAATACAGAAAAATGACCCATTTCTGTTTTTCCTTACTTATTGGGCTTCTCTGGTGGTCGAGGTGATGAGTTTGGTGTTAGGAGAAATGTAGAGAAGAAATAAAGTATAGCATTTCCTTTTAAGAAGTTTATAGTTCTGGGTATAATAAGGTGTCTATCTAGCTACCATGTTCTGTTTTCTTTCCTTTTCTTCCTTCTAGAAACAGGTTGGCACTGTTGACATTTTGGACCAGGTAATTCCTTATTGAATGGCTCAGTGCCATCGGAGGATTTTTAAGCCACATTTCTGGCCTTTACTCACTAGATAATGGCACTCTGCTCTCCCTCTTGTGACAGCTGAAAGTGCTTCCATGTATTGTCATGTGTCCCCTGAGAGGCAGAATCATCCTCAGTTAAAAAAGACTATCATAAGAATGTAAGCTCCATAAAGACAGAGATCTTAAAACTTGGTTTATTTTATACTCTATTCCCTACTCTTGAGATAGCAAATTACTCATAGTAGATCTCAGTAAATATTCACTGAGTGGAAAGATAATTATAATTTTGGGAATAAGAACTGAGTTGAGTTGAGTAGAATAGTGTCTTTGAGGTTAAAAAAAAAAAGAAAAACATGGGTTGGATTTCTAATTCTGCCACCTGACCTCTCTGGGTCTTTGTTTTATTTGCTAATGAGAACAATAATAGTTTGTATTTAATAGTATATTAAAAAAATAATAGTATGTTTAAGGTAAGGATTGTGTCCCCCCCCCCTTTGGTAAAAGTCTTTAGTAAGTTACTTATAGTACTAAATAGTTTAGAAGTATGGTTGCAGATGGGAAACTATCATAGTTCATTGAATGAGTATATTTAATGTTGGTGCTTACTATTGTTCTTATTGTAATTTGGGAAATTTTGCTAATATGTGATAAGCTTCCGTTTTTATTCATTGTATGGTCTGTGATGTGAGCATCTTATCTATTCTGTTAGGCTATGATTATAGAAAACTATTTTTCAGCAGTCCACATAATGCTTAGAAATGATAGTGTATAGAATTTTATTAGTGTGACTTCAGTATTTGTTTCCTTATTTTGATGTCTTAAAATTTGTTACATATACACTAACAAAATAGTGGGAAATTAGAAGAAAAAGAAGCCATTTTCAGATCGTAGCAAAAAACATTATTTATTTTTTCTAGGAACTTTACACCTTGTTCATAAGTATTAATATATTGGGTAACTTGAATCACAGCTTGATTAAAAGTATGCATTCTCCCTTTTTTTTTCAGTATTGCCATAATTCTTACTTTTAATAGTTTTCTGATAATCCACTAAATTGTATTCTAATGTATTTAGTTATATAGAAGTTTTTCATGAATAATTAATATTTCAGAGAATGTTTTGGTACAGTCTTTTCCTTCTTTTGATTTTTTTTCTTAGATCTAAAGCTTAATTTTTCTGTCACAAGATAAGAACAATTTGTGGCTTTTTGGAAGCATAATGCTAAATTGTCTCCTTATGTGGTTGTGCTAATTTATATACTATAAAGTGTGGTATTTTCATTTTCAAGTCCATCGCCATAACCACTCGGCCACGACTACCTGTATTTTCATTTTCACTGCAGTTTTCTCAACGTTAATGTGGTGGCATTTTAGTATTTTAATGGGAATAAAATTGCATCTTTTTTAAAAATTTACTTTTAATTTATGCAAACTGGTTGACAACAGTGTGTGTGATTTACTTATTTTTTTATGTTTTTTTTTTTTTTTTTTTTTGAGACTAGGTCTTGTTATTTTTGCCCTGGAACCGCAGGCTCTCGTTGCCCGGGGTACCACAGACTTAAGCAATCTCCAGCCTCAGCTTCCCAGGTAGCTGGGATTACAGGCGCGTGCCACCACGCCCAGCAATTTTTTTGGAACTAGGTCTCCCTACGGACCCCAGGCGGGACTCGAACCGCGATCCTTAGCCCTGGCCGCTTCATAGCCTGAAGCTTACAGTCACGAGCCACCGTGCCCGGCTTATTTATTTTTTTAAATTTAATTTGATTAATTTTTTTTGAGACTGGGTCTTGCTGTTTTTGCCCGTGGAACCGCAGGCTCAACGTTGCTCAGGGTACCACAGACTCAAGCAGTCCCCAGCATCAGCTTCCCAGGTAGCTGGGATTACAGGCATGTGCCACCACGCCCAACTATTGTTTTGGGACTAGGTCTCACTATGTGCCCCCCGTGGGACTTGAACCGCGATCCCTGGCCCTGGCCGTGGCTTCCTAAACTGCCACCTACAGGCATGCGCCACCATGCCTGACCCCTGTATTTTTAAAATTATAAATAATTTATTTATATATAAATTTCACATCTCTGTGATCTCTTAAAATTATATCTTGTGTTTTCCTTTTAAATAAAGAGGGATGTTAAACTTTTTTTTGTACATAATTGTTAATCAATTCTTACATTCTTGTTTGAATTGTTTTTTGTTATTTTATATAATAATTTAGTTTTTTTAGACACTGTAAGGACTTTTTAAAAAATGTTTTAATTTAATTTAATTAAATTTTTTTTTTTTTTGAGACTAGGTCTCGCTATTTTTGCCTGTGGAACCGCAGGCTCTCATTGCCCGGGGTACCATAGACTCAAGCAATCCCCGCCTCAGCTTCCCAGGTAGCTGGGATTACAGGCACGCGCTATCACGCCCAGCTATTGTTTTGGAACTAGGTCTAGCTATGTGGCCCCAGCGGGACTCGAACTGCGATCCCTAGCTCCGGCCGCTTCATAGGCTGAAGCTTAACAGGCACAAGCCTTGCCCTGTAAGGACTTTTAATAGTGGATCTTTTGCTACTACTACTAATTTCTGTTAAATATGTTTAAAGTTTTCCAGTTGATACTTTTGCAGATTTCCTGTCATGTACATTTTTTTTTCATAGAAATACCTCTTCTATTCACTTTCTTTTCTTTTTCCAGTCTTTATGGTATTGCTATAATCTCCTAACTGGTCTGTCTACCAGGTTTACCCCTTCCAATTCCTCTTTTTTTTTCTTCTTAAGGGAACATTAATTGGGTGCTTACTAGGTGCCAGTCCTTGTGCACAGCACTTTTTCATGGATAATCTCATTTAATCCTCACAACAACCCTATGAGGTAGGTACCTTTATTATCCCCATGTTGTAAATGAGGACATCAAGGTGTAGGAAAGTTAAGTCACTTGCTCAGAGTTAGAGTCCCCGTTAGGGATTTAACTGCCAGTGATCTGACTCCAGGCTAGAGCTGTTACCTCCTGTGCTGTGTGCTGTTTCCATATTTACTTTCCTTTAAAGAACACACAAAAATTAAAAAAGCTCCAATTCCAAATGCTTAATAATTCTAATAGTTAACTTTCATGTTGTAACAGAAGGAGCTCAGTTTGACATCCTAGTTCTGGCTCTATCACTTAATATCTGTGTGACTTGAGCCAAATTAATATACTTTTTGAACTTCATTTTCTTCATTAATTTGCTTGGCATGCTATACCTCATAGTAGTATTTGAGGATTCAGTGAGGTAATGTGTATAAGGCTTCTAACCAAATGACAGAAGGTTTCCAATTAAGTTCCCTCAGAAAACAAAACAGAAATTGCTTACCTGTCATACAGAACCCTTACTAATGTTACCTCCCTTTGCTGTTTTAACTTCTCTAATCTATTATGCTATACCCTGTGCTTGCACTCTAACCAGCTTATACTTTAAACATGCTTTGTGTGTTTTTTCAAGATTGACTTTTCTTTCCCCTCTGTATCTGATAAGTTTCTTTTTAATCTTCAAGTCCCTAGCTCACAAGGGGTCCCTGCACCTGCACTGCCTGGCCTTCCCTCTTTTGTTATCTCACTGTTTCCTTAACCCCTGACAAGTAAAGTTAATGTCGTAAATGAAAACGAAAAGTGAAAATTTTCTTTATTTTTTAAATAAGGCTGATATAGGTATTCGTATATTATTAAAAGTGTATATCAGTTATATACTTTAATGCACTATAATATTATAGTGTGAATATCTCTTGTTATTTCCATTAGATTCTAAAAATTCTGAGTCTAATAAAAATTATATCCTACTTTGTCCAGGCATGTCTGATATGTATTGTATATATATGCTCAGGCATATTTTTTTGTATTACATGAAATTCATAGCATGGACCATATAAACCAATTAGATTTACTAGGTGAGTGCTGAAAATACTTAACACTTAAAAGGACAAGCATAGGTAAGTATTTCTTGAGTATATCAGCTTGTTTTAAGATCTTTATGAATTTAAATAATTACAGATATTTTTACATTTACTCAATAAATTTGTCAGGTAATATCTTTACTTAATGGGAGTTTATTAGCCTTGTTTATTATTGGTGTCTGAAACTAATAATAGTTCGTATTCGTCATGCAGATCTTTCATAATATAAACTGTTAAATTAATAAGATTTATTGAAAATGACTGCTTTTTCTATGTCCTTTTAGTACAGAATCCCATTTAATTTTACATGATTAAATAAAATAATCTTCCTCTTTATAATATGTATTTTTATAATATGTATTTATATATATATATATGTGGGGTTATTGTTGTTCTATTGTTGTTTAGTTGAAAATGCCATGGATTGCCTATTAGAATTATCTGCCACTGATGCTAAGATAAAAGAATCTCCTTCAAAAAGCTGTGTTGCTTCTGGGAACCAAGTAAGTGCAGTGGGAAGTGAAATAATGGAAAAGTGTCCTCAAGAAGAGAGTGAAGATTCAAAAATGGATTCATTTTTGGACATGCAACTAACTGAAGACTTGGATTCCTTAATTCAGAATGCTTTTGAGCAGTTGAACACTTCTGATGACCAAGTATACTCATTTTTGCCTTTGCAAGATGTTAATAGTTTTAGTGGTCCGAATGCATTTACAAATTCGGATTCGAGTAGTATGACTTCCATTCTTTCAGCACAAACTATGGAATTGAACAATGAAAATATAGAGAATCCTGCATCTGCATTAAGTTCAGACCCCGTAGCTTCAGTTTCCAAAGAGTCTGAACATTTTATAAAGGATAACACATTGGCGTTGGAAGAGTCTCTTCTCAGTAGTTCTCTAAATGCAGTAAATGAGACTGTGGTGGATTGTAGTAACTTCAGTCATCCACAGGAAGACCTTTTAGAACCTGAAGTTTTTGAGGCTCAGTTTTCTCAAGACCCTGTAGATTTGGATGCCAGCAAACCTCAGGCTCCTTTAAACCTTACTTTGCAAAGTCCAGGCCTCAGTTTATCAAATACGGGTGGGGATCAGAACTGTACTTCTGTTCCAGATGTGTTCGTTCCATCTGAGGAATTCAGCTTCAAGCCACACAAACATACTGAACTGGCCCCAACAGGGAAGGATGTGAATTACTGCCCAGTACTTACCCCACTTCCTCTGCTGCTGCCACCGCCTCCACCACCTCCGCCAATGTGGAATCCAATGATTCCCACCTTTGACCTCTTTCAAGGAAACCATGGCTTTGTAACTCCTGTTGTAACCACAGCTGCACACTGGAGACCTGTGAATTATACATTTCCATCACCTGTTATTTCCCCAACAAAGGTTTGGAGAAATAAAGAGGGAACAAGTGCTTATCAAATACAAGAAACTCCAGTTTCTCAGGTTGTGAGAAAGAAGACATCTTATGTTGGACTAGTTCTTGTTCTTCTCAGAGGCCTTCCAGGATCGGGAAAATCTTTTTTGGCAAGGTATGAAGTTTAATTGAATTTGAAAAAAGTAATGCATTAACAACCTAGGAATTGATAACAGTGTGTGTGAATATGTAACATTCTTTGCTTACCAGAGATGCTTAGTGATCCTAAACTTTTTTTTTTTTGAGACTGGGTCTTGCTATTTGCCCATGGAACTGCAGGCTCACGTTGCCTGGGGTACCACGGACTCAAGCAATTCCTATCCTCAGCTCCCCAGGTAGCTGGGATTACAGGCGTAGGCCACCACGCCCAGCTATTTTTTGGGACTAGGTCTTGCTATGTTGCCCCAAGTGAGACTCAAACCGCCATCCCTAGCTCCAGCTGCTTCATAGGCTGAAGCTTACAGGCACGAGCCACCGTGCCCGGCCTAAGCTTTTCATTTTTTTTTTTTTTTTTTGAGACTAGGTCTTGCTATTTTTGCCTGTGGAACCGCAGGCTCTCATTGCCCGGGGTACCACAGACTCAAGCAATCCCCAGCCTCAGCTTCCCAGGTAGCTGGGATGACAGGCGTGCGCCACCACACCCAGCTATTTTTTTGGAACTAGGTCTCACTATGGGCCCCAGGCGGGACTCGAACCGCGATCCCTAGCCCCGGCCGCTTCATAGGCTGAAGCTTACAAGCATGAGCCACCGTGTCCGGCAGCTTTTCATTTTATTCTTCCAACTTTGTAGCTAATGATGCCACTTTCTCCAAAAGTTTTTATTCTTTCATTTCAGAGTATCATTTTGAGTCAGAATAGATGAAATTAAATGAGTCCAAGATTTTGAGCTTATAAAATCAACAGAAATAACTCTATATCAAGAAAAATAATTTGAATGGGAGCATGAACTCAGCTCTGATTATTACTTTTTATTTATTTGTTTTTAAAAGTTGGAGCTTTAAATATAGGTTTCTTTGATCCTCTCCCTTCCTTCCTTCCTTCCTTCCTTCCTTCCTTCCTTCCTTCCTTCCTTCCTTCCTTCCTTCCTTC
>PVHY01026895.1:0-16809 GCA_004024945.1 Uropsilus gracilis
TGGCGCCCCCCTGCTGTCCCACTGCCGCCCCCCTGGCCACCCCCCTGCCACCCCCACCCTGCCTCAGCTCCTGGCCCACTTGGATCAGTCCGAAGGGCGCTGCCCCTGCCGCCCCCGCCCCTCCGGGGCAGAAGTGGCCCCAGGCTGGGGGCAGGACGGGGGCAGTGCCCGCAGGACAGGGTGTGGAAGCTCAGCATGAGCAGGAAGGGGGCAGGGAGCCTAAGGAAGGCGCCTCCTCACGGGGCGGGGGGTGTGGGGTTTTGGGCCTGCAGCTGCAGGTGGGAGGGCGGCAGGTGGACAGGGCCCCCGGGCCAGCGGGCAGGCTGCTGCGGCTGGTGCCTGGCGTGTGGGGTGTGCGTCTGGGGCCTCGGGGCAGAGGCTGACCGGAAGCACTGTCTGGGGTGGGCAGTGGACAGTGATGGCTCCTCGCGGTCCTGGGCAGAGGAGGGGGATAGGCCAGGCACTCTGTCTGCCCGGGCAGGTGGCCCGCAGCCCCTGCTCTGGGTCGGCAAAGCCACCCAGGGCCGGAGGGACCCAGTAGTCTCGCCTGGGGCTCCCCAGGCCCCTTGCCGCCCCCCCCACGGCAGGCCCGCACACTCGAGGCCTGCTTGGCTGTCGTGGACACGTCCCTGCGGCGATCCCGGCCGGGGGGGCGCGTGGAGGGTGTGCACAGCTGGGCAGGTGGGCGCGGGCGATGCCTCCGCTCAGCGCTGGGTGGTCTCCCCGCTGCCTGCGGCCATCACGTCCACGGGGGAGAAGCCTGGTCAAGCCGCATTAGACAAAGACACCTTGAAATGTCCAGGCTGAGTGACGGTCATTTCCGGGTCTGTCCAGGCTCGATGGCCACCTCGGGATGTTCCCGTTATCGTCTCGGACCTGCCGTAGACACCGAACCGCTACGGTGGTCATGTCGCGGGGCCTCGGGCGCAGGCAGGGTGTGTTGGCAGGGACCGTCCACCTCCAGGGGACTGGAGTGTCTGAACGTGACCTTCCCTTCCCTGCCGGCTGTCACCCGGAGCGGTGGTGGCTGGGGCGGCGTCCTTCGCCCTCTTGGGAGGAGGCCGGGATCTGCACGCCTGGCAGCGAGCTTCCACAGTCCCGCTTCCATGTTGCTGAGCATCATTATTCCTCATATGAGGCTTGGAACTCCTTCTGACCCTCCCCGCCCATCCCCTGCGGTGATTTACGAGTCGCCGGGCCTGCAGCCCGCCTCGGAGGAGGTTTCCATGTGTCAGCTGTGAATAGAAGGCATGCAGTGTCGCCGGCCCTCGCGGCACCTGCGGTCCAGCTGAGGTGGCCGTGCGATGAATTAGACGTGCATCTGTGCCGGCAAGTGTCTGCCACCGCCGGCCCCGCAGACCCACCTCTCGGCGTCCAGGGCTCCCTTACCTGTCCGGACGGGAGGGGCACCCACGCAGAGACCAGCCGGAGCGTGCATGGCTCTCCCCCGCCCCTCACCCCCACAGGACGCTCTGCAAAGAAGAGCTTCACCCTGCAGAAGGCAGCGGGGGCAGCAGCAGCAGCTTGTCTCTCCGAGGTATCGAACAGGCGTGCCACGGGCCCGTCCCTCCTCCCCTTGGCCCGATGTTGCCATGGGAAGGAAGCAGCTCCTTAATGGGGAGCAGTCCTTTTTACCTTGCTCTGAACAGTCTTGACCTGACCTGGCTCCACTTTGAAATTGGTCCACGGAGGAGCAGGCGTGCTGAAAAGTGTCTGCTTCGGGGAGCTGGTTGACAAGCTGGGAGCATTGAGAGGGCGAGTCGCAAAGATAAATAGGGCTGCTTGCAGGTTTTCCGAGGCTGGACCAGGCAGAGGAGGCCACGGTACGCGTTAGAACGTCTTCAGCTGTGTGTGTGTGTGTGTGTGTGAGAGTATGTACGCGTGTGCGCTTCCATGGGGCGAGCTGGGGACCGAGAAACTGGGCCTTCGGACTCATCTGATCTTTTCTCTCACCAAAGGGATGAGGTTGGCATCGAGCCAGGTAGTGCACGATGCCCGCTCCGGGGTGATTACGCACAGCGTGGGAACTGACAACCCGCACACGGCACACTTCCCACCAGTGTGACCCTCCTAGGCAAGCTCATCTTGGGGCTACTCCCAGATGACACCTATTCCATCCCCAGATGTTTGCCTTGCAAGTGGGACTGAGGGCCATGGGATCCAGGTGACAGCTCATTGGTGGAACAACCCCCCTTGATCTTGGGGTTGCTGGGTGCTGGGGAAACCTTGACAGCGTCTACTCACTAAATGAGAGGGAGGGAAGAGCAGAGCTCACCGGCAGATGAGCAAGGTGCTCTGCTTGCTTTGAAAATGTTCTTCCACTGAGTAATTTGTCACAAGCTGAAGGCAGAAAAGTCTTTTGGGCTTGCATTTATGAGGGAGGGGAAAGCGCTTGCAGCTTCAGAGAGAAGTGAATATGTCAGCTTCTCTGTGTTAGCACCAAAGCCATAAAATCAGAGACTTGCAAAGAAGTTGTGCGAGGAGCTTTAGTGAAATAATCGCATGAATTAAAGGGGTGGGCAACCTAGAAGCCAGCAGAAGAAAAGAAAGTTTCGAGAGAAATGAAACAGTATAAAAGCATAGAGAAAATGAGCCGAACCAAAGGTCAGTTCTTTGAAGAGACAATAAAAGTGACAAACTTTAATTAGATGAACCGAGAGAAAAAATAGAAAAGACTCAAATTACTAAAATCAGAAGCGAAAACGAGGACATTACTGCGGGTTCTGTAGCAGTAATGAGGATTAGGAGAGAGTCCTCTGAATAATTGAACAGCAACAAATTGGAAAACCTAGATGAAATGAACAAGCTCCTAGGAACACAAAACCTGCCAAGACTAAATCACAAAGAAATAGAAAATCTGAAAATTGTAAGGAGATTGAATCAATTAACAAAAATCGCCCATAATGTCCTGCATCTTATGACTTCACTGGTGACTTCCATGAAAAATTGAGGAGTGAATCCCAGTACTCCCCCAACTTCACAAAGAAACGAAGAAGAGGGAACACTTGTAACTCATTCTGTTAGGCCAGTGTTTCTCTGACACCAACATAGGCAAAGACAGTGTAAGAAATGAAAGCTACAGAGTAGTCCCCCTTGTGAACACCGATGCAAAAATTCTCAACAAAATATTAGCAAACCTAGTTGAATAGGATACTAAAGGGGTTACATACCAGGACCACGTAGGACTTGTTCCTGGAATGCAAGGATGGTTCAACGAAAACCCATCAATGTAATGCACCCTCCACATTAGCAGAATGGAGTGGGAAAACATCTCTCACGTGATGCAGAAAAACATTGGAAAAAAGTATACTTTCATGATAAAAAGTATTTTGCAACTGAGGAAGAGGAGGAAACTACAGCAAATGATGAAAATCATAAATGAAAGGAGCAGATGTCAGCCTCAGTGGTGAAGGGTTAGGCAGGGAGAGCAGTCAGCTTTTCATCCTCATCCCCAGATCTGACAGTGAACTAAAGATGAGGTTAAAGGTTAAATGTAAAAATTTAAACTTCAAAAAGTATCGGGAGAAAATCCAGGAAAGTGTCTTACACAAAATGAGGGTGAGGATGAACCTTTTCGGTAAGACTCAAAATCAGGTGTCCTAAGTGTGATAGACTTGACTGAATATTAAACATTCATCCTATTTAATCCTGAAGAACATCCTAAACACTAGAAATAAGACACGATAACATACTTAACGTATTTAAAGTGGCAAATATTAAGAAAAGTGTAAAGGTCCTCGTAGGAAAAAGCAAATGTCCCTAGGCAGGACAGGAAGTGGAAACTGCACATGGCCAGTCACTGTTAACAACACACCTGTTGTCAAATAGATTATTCCAGAGTAGGGTTTCTCATGCCTAAGCGAGTCGGGACTTCCTCTCAACAAAGCTCCCCTCACTTGAGAACGGTTAGGTTCCTGGTCATAGGCATGTGTTGAATCTGGGGGACATTGTCCCAGACAGAGTTCTTTAAGGGGTGTTTCAAACAGCGCCTCATACGATCCCTTGTCCAAGTGTCTGGAAGGGCTGCACACACATGGGCCCTAAAACAGACTGATTTGCCCCTCCCCCACATGCCCCTGCCCTCTGACATGACAGCAGGCCGCTCCCTCTCCTCAGGCACGACACCCCCAGCTCCACAGCCCTTAGCACAGGGCAGAGCGAGGGGCATGGACTGAGAGCTGGGTCCCCACCAAGCAGCTCAAGACTGGCCCCCAGCTCAGCTTTCTCTTTAAGAGACTCGGGCCAGCTCCTCTGTGCCTCAGTTTCCCCAGCCGGTAGTAGTGCTGACTTAGTGAGGCGGCCGTGAAGATGAGGTGGGTCTGTACTTACTTTATGCCGTAGACGTTAGCGTGTGTCGCTGCGTGTAGAACGCTCGTCGCCTGCGTATTTACGTGCACTGACTTAATCGTCTATGGTGAGGATCACAAGATGCACAAACATCGGGCTTGTGGGGTTGGATCCCACTGCCCTTTAGCCTCCGCCCTCGCCCCTTTTGCTCACTCTGCTCTGGACTCTCTCCGACCCCACGGGTAACCTGCGGTGTTCTGCCCCAGGCCCTTTGCACACGCTGTTTCCGCGGCCCTTGCTTGTCATCTCCGCTCTGCCCAGCGTCACCTTGGCAGGGAGCCTCCGGGCTAAGAGGACTTCCTCCATCGCCCTTCTCCCTCTCGGCAGGGTGCTGCCGAGGGACAATGTTCCGTCACCCCAGAGCTCCAGCCTGCCACGCCGCTGCCCGGAAGCAGGCCTCGGGGTGTGCGCGTGCCGCTGTGCACGTGGCGGCTTCTCCACGGGCGTCTGGGATCGCGGCTGTGCCGCCAGACAGGGGCCACCTCTTTGCACTTTGCTGCTTCTTGACGCAGCGCACAGCGTGATGCGAGCTGTGCCGAAGCAGGCTGAAGAACGGGGAGGCCCAAGGGCCCGTGGGGCTTCTCCTGGGCCCTGGCCCGGCCGCCCCCCCAGTCCTCAGCGACAGCGTCTCACTGTGGAGCCACCTCCGCCGCCTCCCGGGGGACGCCCTGCTGCAGATGACGGCGTTTCCTCCGTCCGCTGCGTGTCTGACCAGCTTCTCTGTTTCCCCCGCACGCATGCCTGATGCCCCGTGGGGAGGGCCGCGGGGGGCCGCAAGTCTCAGCAAGGACAGACGCAGGGCGAGGCGGCCGGGCAGGCGGGAGGAGAGGTGGCTGGAGGAGGGAGGACGCGCGTCAAAGGAGAGACGGCGACAGGCGGCCTGACCACGTCCCGTGCGTGCAGCGGGCACGTGTCCCCCTCCCTGCCCCGCGCCTCCCATGTTCATCTGTCCCCTGTAACTGCGGCGCCGTGGCCATGTCCCGGCAGCGGGCGGCTGGCCCGGGGTGGCCGCTCCTTAGCGGGTGCCGTCCTCGCTCGAGTCCGCAGAAGCTGCTCCGTGACCTGCGCTCAGCGTGCGCTGCCCGGGCGTCTGCTGGACCCTGCTGGGGCAGCCGCGGCTCCGCGTGCGACGACGCTAACGAGCGAGGCAGGCCCTCGTGGGGACACGGACGCCACCAGAGCCCAGCACCACTCGCCAGGCCTGGACACGCCCAGAGCCCCTTCCTGCCCTGCCTCTGACCGCCCGAGCCTGGCCAGCCACCTGTCCCCGCCCCGAGCCACATCCCCCCCTCGGTCACTGGACACCGGTCAGCCACGCCGGGGACCGCTCCTCAGGACCCGGCAGCGAGGCCCTGGTGAGTGTCCACATCGAGATGGCCGCGCGGAGGCCTCTGGACCAGCTGCGTTGCTGGGCGCCACCCCCACCCCTGGGAAGGCCGCAGCGGAAGCCTGGCCGTGTCTGCAGAGGGGTCGCGGTGGAGCCGGAGCCACGGCCCTCGGGGGGACATGAGTCAGGGGCCTCCAAGAAGGACCCCCCTCCAGCCTTGACCCCGCACCCCGGGGCCTGCGCTGGCTGCCCAGGAGAAGGCCCGTGCTCCGTCCTGAGCCCCGCTCATGGCGCCTGAAGGTCAAGGCCACCCAGCTGCGGGAGGCGGGACTCGCATGTGTGGCGAGCTCCCCAGAGGACAGGCGTCAGGTCACTCGGAGCACGGGCAGGGGTTGCCAGGGTGGAGGTGGGGGCCCCAGGGCGTCGCCCTGTGCAGGCAGGAAGTGGGGACGGCTGCGAAGGCCGCCGGGCCTCGGCCTGCAGAGGCTGCTGGCCCCTGTGGTCACCGGCTCCCAGCCAGGCTCTGCCCGGGGCCCAGCACGTCCCGCAGGGACAGGTCGCCTGCCGGCTCTCGAGAGCGCCCGGCCAGGCCGCCGGGGCTGCGGGGACAGCGGACACTGCTCAGGGACACGTTTGCCTGGGACGGCGATGGCCTGCTCTTCCCGCAGCCGCTCGTGCTCAGCCGCGTTGAGGGCCTTGCAGCGAGCGCTTTGCTGGACGAGTGGACGCGCGTCAACGCTGCTGTCCTCACCGCTGTTAGCGCCTGGGTCCCTGGCACCAAGCACGAGCCGTGCAGCCCTCGCCCCCACCGCGGGCCCCCCTCTGCCTCCTGGCCCCCACGTAGCTTGGCTCCTGCGATGCCCACGCTGGCCGGGGCTTCGTTCTCACAGGCGTCTCCCCCGGCCCTGCTGCCCGAGTCCACCTCATGCTCCTGTCCATGGCTGCGCTGGTCAGCGGGGGAGGGAGGGTTGAGGCACGGGGTCACGGCTCCGTGCTGGCAGGTGGCACGGGGGGGTCACGGCTCCATGGCTGGAGTGATGTGGGCGTCACGGCTCCGCGGCTGGCCGCCTGCATGGAGCACTGACCGCTCCTGGACGCACCTCGGCGCAGTTGTGTGTCAGGCTGGTCTGTTGCGGTGGCTCCCGCCAGAGTCCTTTCTTCTTTCCCGAAGGTGGCCGCGCTGAAGGGTGACCACCCCCCACCGCAGGCGTCACTCTGTGCCTTGGCCAGCGCTTGGCTCTGTCTCACGTGTGACCGAGTGCTGGGACATGCGCACGTGTGTGCGCCCGCGGTTTTCCGGGGCCACCCGGAACGAGCCGGCGTCTGCTGAGAGGAAGCTGGGTGTGTGGGTCTCTGGGCCCAGGTGGGGGCTGATGGGCAGAGTTTGGGTCAGCCTGGGAGGGAGGCCTGGCCGGGGGGTCCTGACTCATCTGGAGAGTGCCCGAGGGTGCCAGTGGTCAGGGGTCTCCACGCTAACCCAGGGTCAGCGGTCAGGGGTCAGCGGTCAGGGGTCCCCATGCACCGCGCGTGTTTGAGGCCCTGGGAGAGAATCCCGTACGCAGAGATCCTGGCAGAGAGTGGGGCTGCGTTTCCCTGCCTGGTCCTGGGCGAAAGTGGGCGGTGCTGAGACCGAGGAGCTCGACGGGCTTCGGGGGGTGGAGCTGCCGAGGGGGAGGGCGGGCGCGGCGGGCGCTGCCAGCCCCCGTCGCGGCTGAGGAGGGCGCGGGCGGGCTCAGCAGAATCAGCAGAATCAGCAGCAGAATCGCAGCGCGTGGCCCGGGGACCGGCCTGGGGCCGAGCGCCGCCTCCGTCCACACCGCCCAGCCGGCGTCACAGGTGAGTGGGAAACGCTGACCGCGACCCCAGCGGGGGTCGCAGCCGGCGAGGGGGCCGGCTTGGCCCGTGGCGTCGCTCCGGGCGGCACGGCCGGCACGCAGGGGCCACCTAGAGCGGCCTTGAGCCTGCCCGGGCGCTGGGCTGGGAGCGCTGACCCGCAGGCGTCGTCCCCTCAGCGCTGGGCTCCCGTCCCTGCCGGCCGCGCCCTGGACCGTGCCCAGCTTGGGCGCCTGGGGAAGGGCAGGGATGCCGCGTCTGCCCGAGGGTGTAGGGTGGGTCGATGCGAGTCGCAGGGCCTGGCCCCGCCGCCCGAGGAGGCTGTGTCCGCGGACGCGTCTGCCGGGCTCCGGTGCCTGCCTGTCCCACGGGGACGGGGGTGTGCGGGCGCCTGCCCGCGTGTGCTTCGTGCGCACCTGTGTGTGCACCTGCGTGTGCCTACCCACATGGGTGGGGTGTGCGGGCGTCTTCACACATGTGTACCTGTGTGTGTCCGTCCACGCGGTGGGTGTGTGCAGGTGCCTGCATGTGTGTGCTTCATGTGCACCTGCGTGTGCCCGTCCGTGCGGGTGGGGTGTGCGGCCCCTTCACACGTATGTGCCTGTGTCTCCGTCCATGTGGAGGGTTGTGCGGTGCCTGTATGTGTGTGCTTCGTGTACACCTGCATGTGCCCACCCATGTGGGTGGGGTGTACGGGCATATTCACATGTATGTACCTGCCTGTACCTGTTCACGCGGTGGGTGTGTGCAGGTGCCTGCATGCGTGTGCTTCATGTACACCTGTGTGTGCCCGTCCGTGTGGGTGGGGTGTGCGTCCCCTTCACACGTATGTACCTGTGTGTCCGTCCACACGGTGGGTGTGTGCAGGTGCCTGCATGCGTGAGCTCGGTGTGCACCTGTGCACGCCCATGCCACGCGGGTCGGTGTGCGGCCCCTTCACACGTATGTGCCTGTGTCCCCGTCCACGCGGGGGGTGTGCGGGCGCCTGCATGTGTGCACGCCGTGTGCACCTGTGCGTGCTCCAGCAGGCTTGTGCTCCTGCCTGTGGTTCTGTTGCGCCCGTGGGTGTCTCTGCTGTGCCGTCGGGGCTCGCGGCGTGCGTCTGTCCGCTCGTGTCCTTGGGGAGCCCCGGGCGGGGGCCGTCCTGGGGGCCGGAGGCGGGGTGGGTCTGAACAGCGCGTGGGGCGGCCGGCAGCTCTGGCGACGGCTCCACTGCCGTGCAGCTGGCACGGGGCGGGGGTGGGAGCGCGGGGCCGGGAGCACGTGCACTGGCTGGGAGCACGGGGTCGGGAGCCTGGGGCTGGGCTGGGAGCACAGGGACGGGGCAGGGAGCACGGAGCCTGAATGGGGGCATGGGGTCGGGAGCACGGGCTGGGGCTGGGGCTGGGGCTGGGCTGGGAGCACAGGCCGGGAGCACGGGGCTGAGGCCGGGAGCGCGGGGCCGGTGCGGGAGCGGGGGACGGTGCAGCCCCGGCCGGGAGCGCGCGTTCGCAGGCGACCCTGCCCGCCGGTGGCCTCCAGCGCCAGGACTTTGGAAAGGACCCGTCTCAGCCGCGGGAAGCCGGGCGCCATCAGAGGGCTGCTTAAGAGGAGTAAGCCGCCACTTTGACTGGGCGCCGGCAGCAGCGCGGCTCCGGGCCGGTCGCCAGACGCGGCGTCCAGGTCCAGGGCGCCACGAGCCGCGCGGAGGGGCCAGCACGGCCTGCATGGCCGCGGCTCGTTGCTGCGCGGGGCTGCGTGCAGCGGGGGGCGCCGGGGCCGGGAAGGGAAGGCGCCAACCTGAGAAACACTCGCGTGCCGCGCGATGAGGAGCTTCCCTGGGCCGGCCCCCGCCGGCCCCGCTGGCCGCTCGCGTGGACGCGTGGCTGGCCTGGCAGCCCCGGCTTCCCCGCCCGCCACGCCTGCCGTCGGCGGCTCCCTCGCCCGCACCAAGCAACCCGCTGCAAGATTCTGGGGCTGTCGCCACGCTCGTCCGTGCCAGCCGAGGCCCGCCGCAGGAGCCGGAGCGCCAGGGCGGGCAGGCGCCGGCCAGTGCCACCGGGGGCCAGTGCCGCGGGCGGGACCCAGCCGGGACGGAGCAGGCTCTGGACGCGGCCTGGTCGGCAGAGGGCGGGCTGCAGTGGGCGTGCGGGGCGGGGGCGGCTCTCGGCCGAGGCCTCAGACACCACAGCCTCTTGGGGCGGGCCCCTCACAGCCACTGAGCTCCAGCTGCCCCAGCCCTCCAGGCCCCTCCAGGCCCTCCAGCGCCAGCCGGCGTGGAGGCTCAGCCCGCTGGGCCAGTGTCGAGGACGACATCTGTCCCTAGAGGCTGTCATGGCATGGACACCCCCCCCCAGGAGGCCGCGAGAGGCTCAGGGCAAGGGGGCCGCTGGGGAAGCGACTTGGTGATGCTGTGAGAATGGGCTCTGCTGGCTTCTAGCTGGTGGTGATGCAGCAGGGGGCAGCGCCCGGGGTGGCACACGGCTGTACTGGACAGAGCGGGGGGCGGGTCGGAGTGGCTCCGCCTTGCTCTCGTGCTGTTCCCTGGCTTGGGGGTGCCGCAGTGACCACACGGGTCCTCGTGCGTGGGATGCGAGGCCTTGCTGGAAGACACGCCCGGCTGCGGTGAGCAATGAGCAATGCTTCGGGGAGATCCTGCTAGCTGAGAGCGGGAGCAGCGGCTCCCCTCTTCTCACATCTGCCCTCGCAGTGGACGCTCGCTGGCCCGGCCACTGGGGGGTGCCCTCTCAGATGCTGTGTGGCAGTCGCTGCATTGAGGTTCCGTGTCAGAAGACGCCAGATGGCTTGGAAGCGTGTCCCTTCACCTCAGGGAGCTTCGTGCCGCAGCGTGGGGCCGCCTCCCGCCCGGCCCAGAAAGCTGACCTCCCAGGGGCCAGGCCCCAGGCCGGAGGCCACACAGCCGCGCTCGGCGCCAATCTCGCCTCTGCTTGCCCGGAGCAACGTCAGCTGCTGTGACCTGCCGTCCCACACACAGCTGTGCCCTGTCCACACCCGCCCCCTCCGCCCGGGGGGTGCAGCGGCCTGCCAGCACCTCCCGGGGCCACCCCTGTCACCAGCTGTGCGGTGACCAGCTGTCACCTGGCTCAGCCCTGGTGCTGAGGAGTCACGGGGACACCTGGCCCTGGTGACAGGCGGCCAGGTCGGGCCTGGCTGGAGCGGGCCCTCCGGGGCTGCGGTCTGTGAGCTGCTGTCACCTGGGCCTGGCTGGCCGGGCCTGCGAGTGCCCGGGCTGGACGTGAGCTTGGGCGGCCGCTTGGCTGTGGAGAGGCTGGATGGGCACAGGCCCTGCGCACGCGTGGTGGCCTCAGTGCTGCGGCCACAGGGCCTCAGATGCCGCTGCCGCCTCCGCGGCCCCTTTTCCGGAGCCTTCTCAGCCCAGGCGGGCTCTGGGGGCAGCTCGCCCTGTCACGGCCCTGCCAGGGCCCTGCTGGGGATGGACGGCGGGCGCCCTGGGCTCCCGGGGGCTGGGTACGTCCAGCCTCTGGGCCGCCGGCCCCTGGCCAGGTCGCCCCTCGCTGGGGGCGGGCCTTCCTTCTCGTGTCCCCAGCCGGCCTGCGCTGGACACGGGTGGGCGCCGGGGGCCACGTGCCCCTGTCCGGGCTCCGCGGCGTCTCCCTGGGGGCGAGGAGGCCCTGGGACCCTGCCTCGGGTGGACGCGAGCGCTGGCGTCCGGCCAGGCGGTCTCCACCGCCGAGCGCCCGTCCAGGCGGGCCCGCCCACGTCGCAGGCCCGTCCCATCCCGCCCTGCGCCGGGGCCGCCGGGGCTGGGCGCGGCTGGGCGCGGGGTGCTGGACGCCTTGCCGCGTCTCCGAGTGCAGCGCACGCGGTGTGTGCAGACGTGCCCGGCGGGGCCGCAGCGGCCGGTGGCGGTCAGGCCGGAGCTGGGCCGGGGCTGTGGCGGGCGTCCTCGCTTCTCGTCGGCCGGACGCCTGGCCTGAGGTGGAGGGAGGGACGGCCCCTGCTGTGAGCTCGGGCCCTGGACACTGCTGGGTGGACGGTGCCGCCCCTGACTCCGTTTGGAGGTGGACAGGGATGCAGATGGTCTGGGCGTGAGGCTGCGCCCGTCACGGGGTGCCCTGGGGAGTGTCCTGGGGAGTGTGCCTGCCGCGCTCAGGTCCTGGTCACGAGAGGGCTGTGGACGGAGCCGGTGTCCAGGCTGAGCGGGAAGAGAGGCCCCTCGGCGGGCGGCTCAGCCCACAGGCCGCGGGGTGGGGCGGGCGCGTGGGCGCTCAGAGCTGGCCTCAGGACACCGCCCGCCCGCGGTGGGCCTGGCCCCTGAGGTGGCCGAATGGCCCTCCCGTTGCTCCGTGTTGGCCTTTTCCAGAAACAACCTGCCGCGTCCGCGCCGGCTGCCCCTCGCCTGCACGATGCCTCAGACACGCTGACCACAGCACGCGGACACCAGCGTGGCCGCGGGGCCCCCCGCACCCGCCGCTCCGGGGGCCTTGCGCGGCCTGGCTCCCGTGCCCTGGACGCGTGGAGCTCCCCCGGGGTCTGCCGCGCCGACCCACACATCCCGTGTGTGATCCGGCCGAGGACGCCGGGGAGGTGGGCCCCTCCCGGCTGTGCGCTTGGCTCCAGCTGCGGCCGGCGTCCCTTTCCTTAGGGCGCTGCTGTGCCCAGTCCGCCCGGGGCCAGCCCCAGCTGCAGCCCCGCTGGGAGCCCGGCCTCGGACCCCAGCCCCGAGGGCCCCGTGGAGATGCCCGTGCCTGAGCTGTCAGCTGCCTCTGCTCCGCCTCGTCTGGGCCTCGTGCCCGGCCTCAGCGCCCATGCCCCCAGCGGAGCCTCGCCCACCTGCCACTGCCACCCGTGCCAGCCACCGTGCCCCCCCGAGGGCCCCGCCCCCTTTGCCTGCCTGTTCCCCTCGTTCCCTCGGGCACGAAGGCCCCTGGGCGCGGTTCCCGGGCTTCTGGGGCCCGAGGGGGGGGCGGGATGTGCCTTCCCTGGGAAGCGGCTGAGCCACGGCCGAGCCCGGAGCCGCAGCCTCCGGAGGGCGGGCAGGGGCGGCTCTTCCTGGCCCCGCTCCGCGGCCGGGCCTCGCTCCTCTGGCCGCGCGGCCTCGGCCTGGCTCGGTCGCGCCCGTTTGGGGCTCGGCCCCCAGGGTCGCCCGCGTGCCGTGTGAGCCTCCAGGGCTGGGACCCCGTGCGGCCCGAGCGGCGAGGCCGGACGTCAGCGCTGACCCCGTGGGGCGCGGCCACCCTGCGGGCCCCGCTCCGTCCGTGGAGGCCGTCGGCCGGAGCCTCCGTCCCGGGCAGCCTCTCGGGGCGAGGGCCGCCGTCTCGCTCTGCCTCCCTCGGCGGCGCGCCTGGCCGTGTTCTGCGTGGTCCCGAGGCTTCCTGGCCTCCCGCTTTGCTTCCGGGTCGCGTGGCTCCTGCACCTGCGGGCTGGGGGCTCCCCGACACTTCCGCAGTGCCCGGCCCCCCTCTGGTTCCCAGGCTGCTCCCGTGGCCGCCTCCTCCGAGCCGGGCCTGGACGGCGGTGGGGCCACCGTGCTCCTCGCTCTGCGGCCACCTTCCTGCGTCCATGCCGTCCACTTGCTGAGCATGTTGTGGCCACAAGCCCAGAAGCTCCTGGACTTTGTCCAGCTCTGCCGAGTCACTGCTGGCGTTCTCGTCCTCGTCCCCATGACGTCCAGCCTGTCGTCCTCCTGGACCAGAGGGGGCGGCCAGCTCTCAGGTTCGGGGCCAGTCCCGGCCCGGCCCAGCCCGGCTGCTTCTGCCCCCGGCACTGCCTGTCCGTCGGGGCCACTTCACTAGGTCCCTGTGGTCGGTGGACACGGGCCCTGCGGCCTGTAGGGCTGCCCCTCCCCACGAGGCTCCATGCGCTCCCTCTGGGGTCTCGCCTGCGCTCCCCAAACCACGTGTGCGCTGTGCCCCGCTCTGCCCCGCTCCTGGCGGGGGCCCCAGACCCTCGTGCGGCCTGGCGTGTCCTGCAGCCGGCAGCCCGTGCTGCCTCTGCGATGTCCACTCACCAGCGCCTGCGGTTCCTCCAGCCCGCGCTGGCCCTCGTCCTGCTGACCGTCGCCCCTTGGTCCTCGGCGTTCCGCTGCTGAGCGGAGAATCGCAGCAGCTACTGTCCGGCCCCCGGGGCACTTATGTGGGCGGCTCCTCGTCCTGCGGGTCCAGTGTCCACAGCCATCGCGCTGCGGTGCTGTCCTTCCCGCCACTCACTTCCAACGCTGACAGCCCCAGCGGGCGGCGGCGAGGGTGCCCGCCCCCGCCCTCCGCCCCCCGAGCGGCTGAGCCCGGCTCTCACCTTCGGCCGAGAAGGACGGCGATGCCCGCAGCCACCGGCCACGCACACGTGAGGGTGTCCCGGTGCGGTCAGCCCTGCGTGGCGCTTCCCCGGAAGCCGTGCTGCACCTTCCGTCCAGGGCCCCGGCTGCCCCCCACGGCCCACAAGCAGGGCGTCGCTGGCGCCATCAGGACCCGCAGGGAGAGCCCTCTCTCCGCCTCCCCGGCCTCCGCCTGCTCGCTCGTCCGAGGAGGATGCGGGCCTGGGTGTGGGGGCTCGATGGCCGTGTCTGCGGGGGCGGGGGCCATGTGCTGGGCCAGGGGCGGCAGAGGATAGGGGAAGAGGCTAGTGTGACGGGGCTGCAGAGGGAGGACGCCGGGCGGGGCCTGGGACGAGGGGCCCGGGGGTCAGCGGCCAGCAGTGGCCGGGGGTCAGCGGCCAGCAGTGCAGGGACGGGCTGCCCAGCCACGGTCGCGTCTTCTGTGGGGCCGTGCGTGCGAGCAGTTGGGGGCCTTTATACCACGAGGCTGGGGGCCTGAAGCTCACCTCCCCACTTGTGCCCGCTCTGTGCTGGCGGCCGCGTGCCTCCTCCCTCGCTCTGGCTCTCGGTGGCGCCTCGTGCTGGCTGGGGTGGTTCCCTGGGGCCGCGCCAGTCGCTGACGGGGGCGGGGCTGCGGGGAGCCGGCCTCGCGGCCGCTGACACCAATGCTACCGCACAGAAGTGACCAGCTTTGTCCTGTCCGGCCCAGGAGCCCAGCTCCGGGGCCTCCCACCGCTCTGCCTGTGAAGGCTCGGCCCCAGGCTGAGGGCCAGGCGGCCTTGAGACTGCCTGTGCGACCGGCCTTGATTCCGGCTCCTTCTGCGGCCTCTCGGGGGCTGTTGGCTACGTCCGGGAGGACCCTGTGTCCGGGAGGGGTGGGTGGCCCGGGTGGCCCGGGGTGGGCTGCGTAGTGACGTCATGCCCCGGGGGGTGGCATGACCCAGACCAGGGTGCAGTGGGCAGTGCGCTGTGGTCCTGGTCCACGGGCCAGCTTTCCCCAAGAGGGTGCCAGCCGGGGCCTGGTGAGTGGGCTCGGGGTTCCCGGCCTGGGCTCCCCCCTGCCGCCTCCAGACGGGGTCGGAAGGCAGGGCTGGCAGGCCTGGCACCGGCCCCTGAGGGTGCGGGGCGCAGCACCCCCTTCCGCTATGACCTGGGCCTTGCCTCCCTGCTTCGGCCTGAGGGCATCCCTGGGCCCAGTGAGGCGCCGCTGTCTTCACGGGGGAGGCCACGGCTGACTCCGGCGGCTTCTGGCCTGTGCAGGCTCTTCCCGGGGCTGGCTTCCCGGCGGGGCGGCCCCACTCCACGTCAGCCGCTGCCCGGGGAAGACCAGAGCAGGCCCAGGGCCCAGGTCAGACTTTCTCCCCTCAGGACCTCGACGAGCAGCGGCTCTTGTCGGAGACTTGGAGGACCGTTAGCTTGGCCTTTCCTGCTGCAAAGCCAGGATGCGGCTGCAACAGCGTGACGAGCTTCCGGACGCCGCCCGCGGCCCCTCGGACCTGGCAGAGCGTGTATGGCCCCGGGGCCTCTGCTGTGCGCAGCCTCTTCGGGCCCGGGGACGGCGGCCACCCCGCGGCTTCTCAGGGGCCCCGGGGGGGCGCGGGGGCGAAGGAACAGCCCGCGTCCTCCCCGTCTGGGGTGGCGGGAGCCGCCGGCTGGAGGATTCCCACAGACGCACGGAAACACGAAGAGGGGCGCGTCGTGCGGCGGCACGTGAATTAGGTGGCTGCCGGAGCCCCCGCGGGGCTGATGCGCACGTAATAGCGCGTCTCCCGGGCCCGCGTCCTCCGTGCCTTTTGAGGCATCTGGATGTCCACGGGAAGGCGAGGGCGCTATCCTCCGCAGAGTCGCGCAACAAAGGAGGCTGAGCGCCTCGTGCCTGTTGGGCCGGGGGCTGGACCCCGCCGGCTGGCCGGACCACATCTGACCGAAGCCCGGGCGCTGGCCAGGCCCCCGCAACGCCCGTCCTGGCGCGGCTGCCCTGGGCAAAGGCGCTGCTGCCACGGCGCCGTCCACTCATTTCCTGTCCAAAGGGTGTGTCCTGCAGCTCTGATGTGCTGGCCCCCGGTCCCTGTGGCGGGAGCCACACAGCTGACGACGGGCTCTGCCTCTCCAGGGGCCGTGGGCACAGCTGGCGTCTGGAGACCCCCAGCACGTGACGTCGTGCGGAGCCCACCCGGGCCACCCTGGGCTGCCAGCCCTGCCCATCCGCACAGTCCTCGCGGACGCAGCCCTGGAGAGGCTGCAGTAAGGTGCTGGGGAGGGGGCTGGGAAGACACCAGGGCCCGTCTCCCAAGCATTCTTGGCAAACGTGGCTCCCTGGGCTGGCGGCCTGCAGCGTGAGGGCCTGAGCCCCTGCCACCCTGGCCTGGCCACTGTCCCTTGGGCTCCAGGGCCGACGCGCTAAGCGCACCCCAGGGCGCCGAGACCCGAGGGAGGGCCCCTGGCGGTCAGCTCCCGCCCCTCGCCCCGCCTGCAGGAGGCAGAGCCTGCCCGAGCCCCAGCCCACGGGGCTCATCACCACCCCTTCCCGCCTGCCCGCCGGGGGGGTGCAGGGCAACGTGTGTCCGCACACCCACGTGTGCATCCGGGCACCCATGCGCCCGGGTGAGCCTCATCAGCGCGCTGGCCCTTCCTCCGGGCCACAGCCTCGCCCTGCGGCTCCGTGTCTCAGCAGCTGTGCAGCGCTGCCTGCCTGGGGGGCGGGCGGAGCAGTGGGGGCTGGGCGCCTCTCCTCTCTTTTCTCCCTCTGCGACCTGGACGGCCTTGGGGTCCCCCCGCGCCACCCCGCGCCACCCGCGCCACCTTGCGCCACCTCGCGCCATCCTGCACCACCCGCGCCACCCCGCGCCACCCCGCGCCACCTTGCGCCACCCCGCGCCACCCGCGCCACCCCGCGCCACCCTGCGCCACCCCGTGCCACCCCACGCCACCCCGCGCCACCTTGCGCCACCCTGCACCCGGCCCAGCTACAAGGGGGGCCCAGCCCCCCTCGCCTAGGCCGTGTGTGGCCGACCACGGGCCGTGTCTC
>PVHY01026896.1:0-16797 GCA_004024945.1 Uropsilus gracilis
GTTCTCGGGGTCTAAAGTAACAGACCCCGTGGCTTGAAAGTTCCACTCGGGGTGGGGTGGGGGGTGGGGACGCCGACTCTCAGCGCTGGGACGGCGGCCCGGGCCTTTGGAGTCGGGGGCGGGATGGTCCGCGGTGGGAGGCAAAGTCCCGGGCCGGGCGGCCCCCGAGGCGCGAGCGCCGCCGCTCTGCAACTCCCTTCAGGCAGGACGGGGTTAAAAGCCGAGCCTGGCTGCGCCTCTTGGAAAGCTTTGGGTTGCAGCCGCGCCTCCCGAGCATTCTTTAAACCAGAAATGTGGGCGGGGCCGCGCGAGGGAGGGCGGCCGGGGGGGGAGGGAGAGGACGAGGGCTGGAGCCGGCGAGCGCGCCAGAGCGCGAGGGACGGAGCGAGAGGAGGCGCGCGGGGGCGGCGGGGGCGATCCCGCGAATTCATTACTGTAAACATCTCCCGGGGGTGTCGGAGGGGTGGGGGTGGGGGCCGTGGCGCCTACATTAGCCTGGCCGCGGCGGCGCGCGGCGGCAGTGCGGTCCGAGCCGCCTCCGGACCCACGCCGGGTGGGCGCAGCTCACGGAGCGAGCCCGGCGCCCGCCCCCGCGCAGCGCCCAGCGCCGGGACCCGCGCGGGCTCCGGAGCTCCGGAGGTGCTCCCGCCCGGCTGTGCAGCCGCCCCCCGGGGTCCTCCCTGGCCGCCGAGCCCGAGCGCTGCGGGGCAGCTTTCCGCCGCCCGCCCCTTTCGCCCCCCGTCTTTCGGGACTCGTCGGCCGGGCCGGGCGCACGGGGGAGGCGGAGGAGCAGAGAGGCTGCGGCGCCGCGAGCTCAGAGAAAGTGGCATGCCCGAGCCCTGCGGGCGGAGGTGGCGGAGGACGGCGGGGGACCATGCCGCGGCTCCGTAGGGGAGGAAGGCGAGAGCGAGCCAGGCGAGCGGGGCACCCGGGCGCTGGCGGGCTGCGGGGAGTCGCGCGCCGCTCCGAGGGTCTGCTCTCCGCACCCCCGCTCCCCGACGCTGCGGGCGACCGGGCCGGGCTTCAGCAGCCGCCACCGCCGCCGCCGCCACCCGGAGGACGGAGCAAAAGTTTGCATCTGGGGGAGGACGCGGCGCTGAGCGGCTTTACCAGCAGGGCTGGAAGGAAACCTCGGGAACCTTCGCAGGTAACGCGCACCCCGGTCGGCCGTGCCCCGCTGCGGGCCCCCGGCTCCCTTTCTCCCTGCCGGTCAGATCTGGCTGAAAGTAAGAGAGGGCCTGGGGAAGTTCCGGAGCCCGCGACGGGCACCGGGAGCTGGAAGAGCCCCGGTTATGTGGAGGGACCCGTGGCGCTGCCCTGCCCGAGGTAGGCAGCTGGGTGGCCACGCGGGTCTCCCCCGGGAATGGAGGCGAACCCTTGGCTCCAGCGGGTGCTTCGTCCTGTAGCTCTTTGGAAGTGTGGAATATGGAATCAGAGGCTTTTACTGTTTTCCCAGTCCAGGCAAATAGCGCATGGATTTCACTCTCTCAACCTTATTTAACATCTTAAAAAAATGATATGAGCCCCCATTCCCATTCGGTTGAGCTGGTCCAGGAAAGCTTGTGTGTGTGTGTGTGTGTGTGTGTGTGTGTGTGGTGTGTGAGTGTGAATTGCAAGCAAAGGGCACAATTATCCTTCGCCCTTTTTGACATCTCCCAAGCCTTCCTTCCCTCTGTTCACCTTCTGGCTTCATAAAATGGGAACTTTGGAAGTCGCGATTTGACTGAAGGATGGATGACACGAAAGCCTTAACCTGGTGACATGAATTTTCAGTGACTGTCCTGTGTGTGTGTGTGTGTGTTAGGGTGGGGGTGAGTGTTGTTGCAGAGAGGGTTTTTTTTTTAGGTGGTCTGATGCACCATAGTGGTAGGGTGTGTGTGTGTGGGGGGGTGTCTGTGTGTCCAGAATCAGAGACCAGAACAGGGGAGACAGGTTAGTTTCTAGAACAACAGGCACACTTAGCTTAACTAAGAAAATAGCTTCTGTTTTTCACTCTTAGAGCAGAAGGATTTCTACCCCAACTCACCGCTATCCACTCTCCCCCAGTGGAGTTTGAGTTTTGAACCAGCTCAACCTTTGCTGCTGCTATCATCTGTATTATCATTATTTATTCACCTGAAAACTCATTTTGCCCTCTCTTGTAAATGGAAATCAGTCGCCAAAAGCTTTTGATTGATTTTAATGGAGGGAATCTCTTGTAAAGCTTACAGTAAGCTAATCAAGTGCAAGGCACAAATCCGTGTAAATGCTCGCGCTGGAGTGCAAGGTGCTGATTAGATTTCTTTACATGCTGCATTTGCTATGCAAAGCTTCTTCCAAATGGGAGCTTTTGCTCCCCACTCAGCTGGGAGGCTCTTTAATCACATAAGGTTTCAGGGAGCTTTGGGGCATATCCACTCACTCACAGGCTTATTGCTAAATTTATTATGTCTAACTTCTTCCAACCCAAAGCTAATGTGAAGGCGAGCTGCCATATCAGGAACGATATTGTTTGTGGACCTAAGCAGTAGGATTTTATTAAAGCTCCAGTGAAAGGATCCCCAAAACATTTTGAGGCAAATAGAATGCAGGTTGGCATTTGTCCAGGGATATATTTGGTTGTTGCAGTAGAATGTAAATTTCAGTTCAGTATCAAAAGTGTTAGAATTGGACTTTTTTTTTTTTTTTTTGACATCCCCAAGCAACACTAACTGGATTTAAGACGTACCGGCCACCGGGTTAGAAAAAAATACGTTTTGAGGAAATACACATGCCATGGAAAGTTGCTTATTTCCCCCCAATATTATTGCTCCCCCAGATGCAACTTTCCTTCTTCCCCATTTCAGAGACCTCGACACAATAGAGTTAAATTATTTAAGGATTTTTAATAATCAGGGATGACAGTGCAACACCATACTGTCATGTTGAATTGCAAATATCTGACATGAGAAGGTTGGAAGATGAAATTTCAAGCGTTAGTCCATGTCTCTGCCAGTAGGTACAAGAAATTGTAAAAGGAATTGGGTGAGCTGTACTATTGCAGAACCTATTACAAACCTAGCATAGAAGGAATGCTGGTTTAGAAAAAAATACCCCTGCCTTAACCATTCAGTAGTTTCACTGCAGTTTTAGAATTCCAGGGGATGCGTTTAACACAAGATGGTAGATTCCCAAATGACACCAGGCTCAACGGCCATGGACCCAGGAGGCATGATGGTTTTACTTGTATGCTAGATGTCAGATGATGTGTTCTGCTCCCAGTTCGACTTTAACCAAGGGGATCTCATCGGCACCTTCTTGGATGCCTGTTACACTTCCATCCTGACTGCTGGAGAGTTTGATTTAGGATTTTGACACACTCCCCAAAGCAACCTTGTATCTTCCCAGTTTGAAGCTATGGTTTACAAGAGAGACTCTCAGGTATGTAAGATCCAGAAGCAGAAGCATTGCTCTGGAGAAACACAGTCTTGTGCAGCTGATCTTACTCCTTCTGCCACCAGATCACCATCATCAGAAGTTACAAAGCAGCCCCAAGCAGCCCTTGGTGTTTGCTCTCTGTTTAGAAGATTCAAAAAAAAAAAAAAAAAAGGTTAAGGTGATGCAATTTTCTTTCTATTTAGGTCAGGCTTTTCTGGATAATCATCTTTGGGTATCTTTAATTTCAATAGAAGTTCATTTTTCAGTAGATTACTTTAATAACTTTGTGATTTCTGCCAGAGTGATTCAAATCCAATCCATTAGTGACCTCTATCTGTGAGAAGTGAATACTCATTGTTTTTCTTTTCATCAGAGTCTATATATGAAGGGGGTAGGGAGGGGGCAAAAACGCTTGTGTTTCTCTCTAAATATTTAGATTTTTCAGTTTTGATTTTCCTAATCAAATTCAGTATGAGTGATGCTATTTAACAATAATAAAAATGTAAAAGGATATTAGACTTCTAAGTGGTTATGTCATGTGGCATCAACACAAATAAAATACCAATGTTGTTTGCTATCAATAAAAGGATTGTAAAACTAGGTAGACTCATAGTTTCAGATTCACACTGCTGTTGAATGTCAGAGAAATTGTATTGCTCCAAAGTGCTTACATGACAAGGGAAACTCGAGACGTACTTAGGACATCTATGTGGTAACTTGAATTCATAGTAGCAGCATGTGGGTATCTTTAAATTCCACCATTCTACTGTCAACTTAGGGTACGCATCAAGGATGATGTGGAGTGTGTGAAGGGGGTATATGAACAGATGGTCTTTTAAGGAAACACTTAGAATGTGATTTCTAATCCAGCTTTGTCTTCTGAGGGTATTAAAATTGAAATTTCAGTTTTAGCTGATTATTTTAAATGGTAATTGAAGACAAAGTTTACTGAATGTCTTAGGTGGGTGGATCCCATTATCTGACATTTTCCAGATGGTTTTTGATGTAGTGGTACTTGGGGCTATGAAATTTTTAGGAGGTTTTCTTTCTTTTTCCCTTGGGTAGGTTTTACTCAAAATATATTTTTTAAGATGGATCATGATTATTATTATTAAATAACCATTATAAGACCTCAGCTAACTTACTTTTCTCTACCCTCCAAATTGCTTTGCTTTCTTAAAGGACAGTTCTGTTTTTCTTTCACAACTACGTGTTGGGGACAGGGGCGGGACTGTCAATATCTTTGTTCTTTCAGCATTGTGAATCTGTTATAGTATCTGCGTTAGTAAAGCACACACACACACACACATACACACATCAAGGACCATTTTAGACAGAGATTCTTTTCAAGGTTTTATATATGTTCCTTTTTAAAGAACTATGACACAAATATTGTAATAAAAATATCTTGTGTTCTGATGAATACAGAGAGTTATTTCAGTCGCACGGAACAGTAAAACTCTGTATTAGCAAAATAATCAGTGGTATTTTCAGGACATGGTCAAAATCTGTTAGAACCTTCATGGTTCTTTTTTTTTCCCCCTTTGGCAAATTTTACATTTACTGGTCTTTTGGTTTTCTTTGATTCCTTCTACTGTGCCTCTTTGAAGTGATTCAAAATTAAACAGTAGCTACTTTTTTAGGGAAATTCATCATGTTATGTTCAGGATTCCAGAAGAGTTAATGATGCAGAAAAAATCCTGTAAAACATCTTTCTAAAAGAAGTCCTTCTCTTGCAGGCTTCCCACTTACTGGCCCCTTCTAGCATTTGCAGTGAATTGGAACTCCATTATTTATTTATTTTGCAAATGCCACCTTTAACTTAATTTAATATGGGATATGTTTCTACAGCACCAAGCTGCACCTTGTATCCTGAGTTGCCCGAATAAACACGTGTCATTTTCACAGATCTCTAATAAGGAAGGTCAGAGAAAATATCCTTCTGTAATTAGGGGAGCCAAAAGGTCACATTCATGAGCCTCAAACACTGGCCAGTTATTCTGTTGCTATTGAATAGGGCCACACATTTTCTGGCAGGTTAGTGGTTAAAGGCTACAGCCATTTTCTGAAGGTTTCAAGACATAAAGCATTGGTGCTGGTCCCCTAAATTAGCCACTCATTAGAACTGAGCCATTTTTCTCACTTTCTTCCCAGGTTGCTTTAAGGTAATGTGCACGAAACAAGCAAAGGGCCCTGTGTTCCCTTCTGTTCACAAGTAATATATCACTTTTTTTTGTTTTAGTTCTCTTAATTGGAATATTCAAGATACCATAAAATAATCTTCCATTTTTGAACCTTTTTAAAAACTGGAGGGCTTTGACTCAAAACTTACTCAAAGAGATCAAGAACCAGAGTTGATATTTAGACATCAACATACTGAACCCTCCTGCAATGGAACGTTAACGAAAAGTGCCTCCTAAATTCAGTTCACACACGCATTGTCCACTGAAGTCAACAGAGGTCATGGGCTGAATGGAAAACATTAGACTCACCAGGCCTGAAATAGGTCCACGTGCTGGTGTCACTCCCAGCTCCAGCTGCCCACCGGCATCACTTTCATGAATATCCAGTGTCAAAATAATCTCTGGGAGAATTTTCTCCCCCACTTTGCTGCAGAACTTGGATTCAAATGTTTTGAAGATGGAAGTAATGCAGACAATTGCAATGTGCCTCCTGGATATGAAAGAGAACAAGAAGACAAAGTTAGGGTAGGAATATGGATGAGCTTACCATAGAGATACCAAGAAATGTTCTTTAGATTCTGAGAGATGAAATTGACTTTAAACACATACTCGCGTGTGTTTTGACTGAGATCTAGTTCTGCCACATGAGGTTCCCTTGATTCCTCACAGCCCCTAGTCCACTGTGAGCTGGTATGAGAAATCCCTGCTGGCCCCACCTTTCTCCTTGGGTAACTGGAGCCAGAGGAGATTGAAACCTATTTTAGACCTGACAGAATGTTCCGATAAACCCTTTGGCCTGATACCAGTGTGATGAACATGATACGTGATCACAGAGTTCACATCAGCTAGATGTAGTTTCTGCAAGTGTCATTCTTCACACAAAATGGTCAGAGTTGGAGTTTGTGTTCAACTCCAAAAACAAAACAAAACAAAACAAAAACCTGAGCATCAAATAAGTGTTTAGATTTTGAAAATAAGCAATTCACTGTTGCTTCAACAGTGTATCAGATGTCAGTTTGCCTGTTCTGAGTGAGTATAATTTATGCTGCAGGTCTCGTGATGTGGGGTCTTCACGGAGGCAAGGTCTGAGCATTGGAATGGTTGTTGGGAGGAAAGAAGATACGTGTTTCTATAAAGAAAACCTGCATTCTCATGTCAGCGCCTCCTTTCTGCATTTATGACCTTGTATGAATTACTTAATCTCCTAGAGACTTAATTTCCTCTCTACGGAGTTCAACAGGGTGGTTGTGGGGTCAGATAAGATTAATGCGTATGAAAATATACTGATGACAGCAGGGTGTTACAGTCCCATAACGAGGCATTATTTAAATTGATAAGATTTATCGCTGAATGACTCACATGTGTTATGATAGCTCTAGGTTTGATAGCAGTAAAAATGGCAGCGAAGAGAGAGTACCCAGTTTCTGGGAGTGGACTTTTGTTGGGTCTGCGGGATCATGTCTCTCTGGTGGAGTGTCTGCTGACCCATCTCCATCCCTCCTTTTCTTTTCATGGCACCTCTGTTCCTTTTGTGAGTCCGCTTTACATTGATGCAAGTACTCATTTTCAAGATCAGGGGTAACTAGGGTGAATTGGGTGGAAGGGCCAATCTTTTCTTCTTTGACAACTTGACTTGATGTTGGAAATGGACTTTATCCCAAATGGAATTCACTGAGGAGCTTTTGGGAAGCATCAGCATCAATGTTCCCTAAAGGAAGGTTGTTTCTCTTTTGGGCTAGGTTTAGAGTTTAGCCATCCAAGTTACCTTTTGCAGAAACACAGGCATTAGTGGAACAGATGATGATTTTTAAAGCTTTGGTTTCTCAAAGTAAGGCCAACTGGTGCTGAGGATGGTCTTTTTAGTGATTTCTTGAAAGTTCTGGTCCCATTACCTGTAAAAGAAATGTGCTGGTTTATTAGGACTCAGCATAATCACAAGTTTGGCCATATTTTGACTTTATCAGTGTTGCAGTCCCTCTCGTAAAGCAACTCTTGGCAGCTTTTTTCTCCATGTTTTTGTCCAGTTGTATTTTGATAGTTGTTCAATTCAAAGCAACTTTACTTTGAAACATTCCAGGAGTGTGTTTATGTTGCTGTCTTAACCTGTGCTACCTATGTGTTTTGGAAAGGTTCACTTTTCATTGTTTTAGCATCACTTAATTGATGCCTGAAGAAACTACACACCTATGAGAAGGTGTGTATTTTATGAAATGTGTGATTAGGTCATGACTCTTGCCCAGAAGGAATATTTCTTTCAGTAACTTGACTCTATGACCATCTTCATCTAATGTTGTTTGTTTCTGTTTCTGACTTAGTCATTGCCAGACTCCTGGCAACTACTGATTTGTTGGTGTTGAAGATGTCTGGTGGTCTAGTGGTACTTGGTTGAGTCCCCAGTAGTGGGAACACTTATACCTACCACACCCATTCCAGACTTTGACAAAATTAGTGCCCCCTTTGGCAGCGTATATATAGAGCTTGGTAAAATTAATCTGAGTATCTTTTGTTATGGCAGTGATGAAGGATATCATTATAATACTTAAAGAAGAAAATTGTTTGATAGTACTTTGAAGAGTCCCTTTAATGAAACAAGAAGTGTCTGTAGGTATATATGTGAGGAGATAGCACATATGTGAACATCCCTAACAGGTACAAAGGAACCTGAGTCTCAAGTACTCTAGGTGATTCCAGTCTGTCTTGAGGCCAGGTGGTGCAAATTTACCCCATGTGTCTCGAATATAATAGAATGATGAGATAACCCAAGTGTTTTTTAATTGCAGATTTTTTTTCCAAATAGGCGTGATAGCAGCTCCTAAATAAATAACATCGAATGCAAAAAGGGAATACAATCTTATAGGAGTACCAGTGAAGGATATATTGTTCTTACTGAGGCTGAGGGTGTTCATCAGATGATGAAGAAAGTTTTTCTATTCATTCAAATGCTTTTTATCACCTACCATGTTCCAGACATGTAAGTAGACCAGAGAGATGAACATGGAATGTGAAAGACATATCCACTTGAAGTTCCTTCAGCTGGTAGAGAGGGCAGGAAATGCAATACCTAACAGTTGTCTATGATTGAAGACAGTGAATAGGCCTTGATGGGTATGCCAGGATTACATACTACTAATGAAAAAAGAGCTTTCCCTTCGGAAAGGTCCATTCTCAGCTTCTCATGCCGCCTCTAGCACTTGTTAGTTTCTTAAGTTTGGGCATTTTTAAAAAAAATACGTTGTCTTCTAAAATCTAAAATGGAGGGAGGAAGAGAAACATTTGCTGTGCAGAACTGTTCTTATGAAATTAAGATAGTATGAAAGAGTCTACCCATTTCTTAATAAATGAAGGCTGAGCTGTCACTACCTGCAGAGATTTCCTATTCTCTGAACTCACAGTGATTCCATTCTCATTCTCTCTCACTCCACTCTGCGTATTTTTTATTTTATTTATTTATTCAGCATTTCTCTAGAATCCTAAAAAAGGCGTATGACACCTGAACTTATTCACTAACAGGTTGCAACCTCTTCTGCAAAATAAAATCACATTATTCATATAGCAGGGCATAACAGGGATAGCAAGAGAAATAAGCCCTTTGCTCAGTAGTAGAAGGAACTTATAAGAGTGACGTCTGTGTTGGGTGGTGGTGGCAGATTGGGAGAGCAGGGAGGACAGAAATGAGACTGTCTCAGCTCAGGAAAGGAGGAAGTTTTTGGCTGGCTCCTGTCTGACTGTGTATATTTTTGTGTGTTTGAAAGCACTGGTTAGCAGTTGAAGGGTCCTTGTCTACCCCACCCTCTTTAATTATCGCAGGCCCCCTTCCTTAGGTGGCCAATACCTCCAACTTGTGATAGTTTCTGTGACTGGAAGCTGACCCTCGCCACAGAGAACAATAGCTGGGAAGTTTCTGTCAGCGTCTGCCATGTTTTTCAGTGTGAATCTGGACCACTTACCTTGGTCCCTTCATCTACCACTTTACTCCAGGCAGGGTCATGGTGATATTTTACTGTGAAGTTAATGCTGTATTTATATAACACTGATTCAGTACTTAAAGATGATTACACCTTCCTTGTATAATGATAGATGTCAGAATCAAAATGATGCTTTTGTGTTATCAGTTCAGTATGGCATATTCCTTTTAAAAAGTTATTTTCAATTAAATTGAGTAAAGGCTTCTGTGACAGATTCTGAATAAATATGGTTCTCAGAGGGACTGGTTAAAGCAGCATGGGGGTTATTTTTTGCTTATCATTATAATTGCAAACATACATAAGATAATTTTTCATTTTGCTGAAGTGGAGGTTTTTTGTTTGCTTTTTGAACTATTTGTAAATTTATTGATGTAGGAAAATTATATTTAACTAGATGTTCAGTATGTCTAAGATTTCTACCTTCAGAAATACAGAAATGTTTCCTGTAATGATCACATAATATAATGGTAATATATATGCATATTTGCATATACATATAATTAATCAAATTGGAGCAGAACATAGGGAAACTAAAGTGTATTTTGCAAGCTATTAACTGGTCAGCTTAGTAAGTAGCTTCTGAACCAACATTCCACTCAACATGAAACAATAAGACCTTGTTTTGCTCCTTTAGAATATGTAAGAGATTAAAATTCTTTGGGAAGTGGTTTAAAAGTAATTTTTTTTTTTTACCCAATAGGTAGGGAACAGTCCAATAGTGCTGACAACCGTAGAATTCAAAACTCAAGTCTAATGCTCTTTGAGTTCCAAAGGAATGCAAGGCATACATCTGTTCAAGTCATGAGCTTGTCAAGAGCTTGTTAACCAGTGGTTCTACAAAGGTGGATTCCCTACCCTGAACCAAGCACCATGCTGCATTTTGTGCTGGGCATTTGGCATACTCTTTGAAAGAAGATCTAGCCTTCTTCCCTGCTGATGGGTTAGCTTATGTTACCCTTTTCCAAATTTGACTCATGCATCTGAACTAATTGGAAGAGCTGTTAAAATGCAGGTTCCTAGGCCTTTGATCTGGAGATTTTGTTCATGAAATCTGTGTTGAGGCTTGGGAATATGGATTGGAATTGATCTCCTAGGACTGAAGATCACTGACTTTGTAATTTTTTTTTCCTAAACCAAATACTATTGTTTTATAATTGAACAGCTTACAACCCCCACTCCTGCTTTTGAATTGCTGACCAATTTGTGTCTGATAATTTGTCCTGTAGGTAATATTACTTGATTGAACCCAACTGTTTTAGGAAAGAACCTTGAGAGGGACCAGGCATCAGGGCTGGCTACCTTCTTAGTAGATGCAGAATCCTTGTGATCACTCTACTCTATATCACTATCACTTGAGCCATTGTACTATACTTTGTGTTCTCAGAGTTAGCTTCCTTAAAAAGACTAATCATGTCATATTACATTAGTCACCTACAGTGTGGATTCTCTGTCCATCTGAATAAAGCCCATTTAAATGTAACTATCATGACATGTGACATTTTGATGATTATTTGGGAGTGGTCTCAAGCCACCCCCACTCAATTCTTTCTCAAGCACCCATCCCTGCTCTCATATTCCAAAGATGACTGGACATGATCTTCTAGATACTTAGCTTTTTCATACTGTTTACCCTTTATATATACTATTACTTGGTCACTCTCCATTTGGCACATTGTTTTCCTAGAAGCACCTGCAAAGGTCACCTTCCCTCCTAGCTAAACTGTATCACTTCTTCTTCTGAGCTTCTGTATACTTTTGATCATTTTTTTTATTAGTCCCCTATCCATGCTCTATGTTCACATCTCTCTTTCTCCCTATAGACTCCCAAGAAACTTGACTCACCCCTTCTGCCTCCCTCGGGCTGAGAGTAACACCAGTGTGCCCGGTTCTGTGTACATATAATGCAGAGAATAAATACATAAATGCCTAAAATACATAAATACAAAAATTCCAGGTCAATCCTGGAAGTCAAGAAGTAGAAGAAAATACAACCAATAATCTGTCTGCCTTACTCTGAGCACATGTACCACCCTCGTCACCATCAAGCTGTCCAGATACTCCCAAGGCAATTCAGATGACACCCCAGAAAATTTGATTAAAGATGAAATAATTCCCTTGATGTGATATCCTTCTTAGAACTGACTATCAGTTCAGCTATTGTTCATTCAGATTTGGATTTCCATAGAATGAAGAGTTTAACATAGCATCTACCATGTCTATCTTTCCTGACATAGTGAAAATGAAGTAAACAAAGACCTTGTGAAAAAGTGTGTATTTACTATTATTTCTTTGTTCTTTAATTTTGTTTATTTTATTCCAATCCCATTATTTTATGATGGAAATGTCTGAGGGACCACAGCCCGCTGAGGGGAGAAAGACAAGATAGAAAGTATACCTCTTTAGCTGGGTGTGTTGGTGCATAATCCAAGCCCTTGGGAGGTAAGAGGACAGGGATCACTTGAGTTCACGGGTTCGAGACTATCCCAGGCAACAAAGTGAGATCTGGTTCTCGAAAAAACAGCTGGAAAGAGTGGCGTGTGCCTGTAATTCCAGATACCTGGGAGGCTGAGGCTGGGGATTGCTTGAGTCTGCGGGATCGGGACCACCCCAGGCAATATAGAAAGACCTAGTCTCAAAAGAAAAAAAAAAGTACAGCTCCTTAATCACTTTCTCCAAAAAACAAGTGCCACCTTAGTCTTCACATCTATACATTGAGTCTAAGTTTGGGTTACAATTAATCCCGGACTTGCATGGTTCAGGGAAATCGAGATGATGACAGAAGTTGGACTTCAAGTTCTTCCTGTTGACCCAAAGACAATTCTAATAACATTTTGATACTTTCATGTTGGGTTATCAATTGATGGAAGACTTAGATCCAAGGATGGAGTGTGATTATTGAAACACATCAGGTCCCTCCTCCCCCTTTTACAAATATTAGTTACTGAAAGGCCAACAAGCAGTGGAGTATATTTTGATACACTTCAGCCTGAATCTTGGTTGTCTCTATAATCAGTAGAACTTTTCATGCCAACACGAGGCATGTGGAATCACAGCTAAAAGGATGTTTAGGAAACCACTGTACTTTCATACTGGAGGTTTACAATGCCATTTTCAAAAATTCTTATAATGTTAATTTACAAAACTCTGTAGTCTCCTGATTCTTAGCTCCCCCACTGAGTATGAGTAAGGTAACATCCTCAACTAGGTAAGCACTAACAGCAATAAGAAATAATAGTAATGGACACCAGTAATCAAAGTTTTATTGCTTATGAGGTTCATGAACAGTACCTCATTACAATCATTTTACAAGTTCTCTAAAGGAAGTTCTATTTAGTGATACTGCTAATAACCCCCTTTGTACACAAGGGAACTGAAGAAGAGAGAATTACCTCAGGTTGTTTAATTATTCTGTAGTTATTGTTAATTATTTCTGTAGGAGAGGTGAGCAAGGAGTAATTTCCAAAGTCAACTCCATATTTGTTTTTTGAAAGCTTACATTCAAATTCAGGGTGATTTCTCACTGTCTAATGGGTAAGTTGAGATGGGGCTTTTCATATGACTTTTTAATACATGACTGCCTAAGAAGTCATCATCTGTTCTTCATCACTTTTGCATTAAAGAGATTATTGGGTGTCTCAGTATTTTTCTATAAAATGAGAAGAGGTTAAGAACACTGATTTAAAAATAAAGCATGTCAACCTTTAGCACATTTTCAGTACTATCACACGTCTGTGAGCAAATACCTAATGATTAAGGAATGCATTTACTGTAGAGAACACACTGTATTCTTTTTCCTTACCCTCTTACCAGCACTAGTAATAAATAGTTAAATAGATTGAATGAAGATTTACTTCTTTTTCCCTGCGGAGGTGATAATGGACAGTAGGATGACCAGAGGACAGATAATAGCTTAAAATGAGTGGCCTCTAAAAGTGCCTGGAAATAATGGAGAGTTGACTGTTATAAATAGGTCATATTCTCTCCTTTTCTAAATTTATGTAATTTTTCAGTTCATGAGCCTTATTGGGTGGAAAAAAATCATACAGCGATGGACTGGAAAGGCTGTTGCATCTTGATAGTTTGAAGAAAAAGTAAAGTAGCATGGATGTTTGAATGTCTTCACCCCCATTGAATTTGATTTTTGGCCATACTTCCCTCTTCTTTCTCTGCTGATGTGCTCATCTCTGCACTCATCAATGTTATGTTTCAGCTATTCAGGGATTGTAATTAAGACCCTTCAATTATTTGCTCTTGCTAATTCTATGTAAATATTCCTAATACTGTTTAAAATAAGTGATCCATTCCTAATTCCTTTATTTCCCTTTCAGTGACTAGACCCTGACTATGACTGCTTCCTTGTCATCATTTGCCCAAGATGTGTCCTGAAGCAAGTGTAAATGGGCCAGCAGCTTATTCCAGATGGGGTCATTGATGGAGGGTTATTTACAAAAGTTGGCACTGGCCAGGTGTGGGGTAATTTGGTGAATGGCTCCACAGCCAGTCAACGCCATGACCATAAGAAACACCAGCTGTGCTTGATCCTCTGGTGAATTCTGTGGTGTTTCTGTCTGTGACAGTGGACTGAACTATGACAGTGTAACTGACTGAGTGAAAACAAACTATTTGCTACCTGCACTTTGTGCCTAAGAAATGATCAGGCTATGTGGAAAAAGCTTAACCATCTCTGTGTCCCTCCTACTGGAAATGGCCTCCTGGGTATCTGGACCATGGGCATCTGTAATGGACGAGCCGGTAACACTGCATCCCTCTACACTCCGAGTGCTAAACTGCTTTGATTTTCTGCTGGATTTCCATGTCAGTGTGTTTAAAAATGGGTTCCCACTTCTCAGTAAAGCCTTACTTAGGCTTAATTTGTTTTTCATATTCAACAAAAAAGACTGTCTAGAACCACAATTAGGGTCAATTTTTAACTGCTCCGTTTCACTCATTTTCAGGTTCTCTGTCACCAGTTATGTGCATTTTTCATAGTTCTGCATTTCTGTCCTTTACTTTGGTTTTGTGATCACCACCTGAGTTCCATTCATCTGTGTCTTTCCTCTTCTTATCTGTACACCAGAGTTCTCTCTCTCCTTTCTTTGCTAAGGATGTTATTCTCAATTACAGGATCAGGAATAAACACTTCAGCTAGACGTTGAAGACCTTTCTTTCTGTAGCTTTTCCCAGTCTTTTCTCTCAAAATTAATCTTCTCTGCTGAACTGAATTGAGGGTTTGCTCTTTTCCCTTTATAATAGTTTCATTATGGTATAAAATTTTACCAAATATTTCATTTCCACTTTCTCTGCACTCAATTGGGGTAAAGATCGTGACCCAAAAGTGATTGAGGAGTTCAAATGAACTCGAGTATTTGATAACCTTCGTGAATAAGACTTCCATATAGCTCATGTCTATATCCATTTTAAATATTGGAGAATGTGAACAAATATGTGAACAAAATATGCCCAAGTATTTTTTGAAATAGATTTAGATTTTAAAATCATGGAGTGGAAGAAGTAGCCCCTGTTCTCTTTGTGGATACTTTGTGAAAGCCATACTCTCTTGCTTTGAGAAGAAGAAGATAGACATTACAGCCATATCAGGAGTTCACTGTTTATGTTTGTAAAATCTGTACTCTTTTGAGACCTCTAGGCAAGAGTCCTTAGAAATAATTGGAAGTATTAGAACCTGATGATGTTGAATTGTATTCTGATCACTGGAACTTGATCGTTAAAATTGGATGGGATAGTTTATATTGTAAGAGATGTTGCAATTTGCAAAACCATAGAATCCAGTTACTGGGATCTTTGAAGGCACCTGGATGTTTTGGGAAGTAGCAAAACAAAGCATCCTTTTTATCATCTCAGTTATTGCATTCTTTATAAAAGGGAACTGTGCAAAGACTTAGAGTAGGGTAACAGAAAGATCATGGTGTTTGGGTCAGACAGACTGGATTTGATTCCTGGTTTTGTTCTACCAGTAAGGTCACTTGAGTATGCATCTTCATCTTTGCATCTCCTTCTACTTTTCAATAGAAGAAAAGTATTATGCAGTATAGCATCTCTGTGATGAATAGATTAGCTGATGCTTGACACACATCAAGTCCCCATAAGCAGGACCCCTGGCCTCTTTGCCCTCCAACTTGAAGCCATGTTAATATGAGGCCTACCCATGGCTATTTCTCTCTGCACAGATAAGACAGCTATGTATTTCTATGTCAACATATATGGGAGCCCATCTCAGAGATGAGAAACTTGTAACTTAATCCTTGTACAAGTTAAGCTCTTTGCTCCTCGCAGGAGGAACAAACTGGGAGCTGACCTGAATAATCAGGGGACCCTAGGGGCATAGCTCCCCCAGACTCCAGGTGTAGGAGTGCTGAAGTCATGAACTGCATCATTATTAAGAAAGATTTGGGGGCCCAGTCGTCAGATTCTTTTATTTTAATTGTAAAGGACAAATTCACTGTGAAAGAATCACTGGAACATTAGAAATGAGCTCCAGGCAAGGAGAACTTGATAAACTAGATAAGCTTTACAGCCAAGAAATAATCTTGGGTGACCTGTAACCAACTTAGTTATCATAATTCCCTAGAAAACGATTGCTTAGGAATGTTTAGTAGTATCTAAGGATAATCTATTTTCTGTTGAGATATTGATTTCTGTCTTCCGCTGAGATATTGCCCTCACGTGCTCATGAAATGCCTCTCTTCATGGAATGTTGAAGTAATTCTTTTAAACACTATAAATGCTACCTGAAAATCTTGAATAAAGTAGCAGATTCCAGTGCTCACTGAGTGTGTGTCTCTGTTCACCAATCGCCGGCCCTGTGGTTTTCCCTGCCCAGCTGATCTCTGGTTCTCCGAGGCCTTGCCCTTGCCCGGCCAGTCCGCAGCATCAACATTTCCCTAAAGTATCCCTGTGGACTTATAGTGCCTCTTTTGCAGTGATTTCCCTAACTATATTTATTTCTGAGGTCCAGAAGTCAATAGGATACCTTAGAATCACTTTCTCAATTAGGACACTCTTGTTGAAGGACTCTTACCATCTATTTCTCACAAAAATAGATAGAAAGAAGAGAGATAGGAAAAATACCAGAAATCCTTCTAATTACCTCACTGTCTCAAAAATATTGCACATTGTGGATTATTAGAAAGATTTTTCCCAAGGGAAGGGGCTCTGCCTTCTTGAGCTGATATTTAGAGATAATTGATAATCAGTTGATACCTGTAAAAGGAAATCTGAAATATCAATAACAA
>PVHY01026897.1:0-16812 GCA_004024945.1 Uropsilus gracilis
GCATCAAGCCAGTGCCTGCTGGGCTTCAGCTATGGCTCTGGGTTCACGAAGGACACAAGATGAATGGCGTGGCCTCAAGCAGAGCGCATCCTGTGGGCGAGAGACAAGCTCAAGTGAAATAAAGTGGAGTAATTTTTGCAACAGAGGCACACAGTGTGGGCCCCTGTGGGAAGCAGGAGCGGATGGCTGACCCCTGCCAGGGCACTGGGAAGGCTCCAAAGGCTGAACGGGCATCTCTTACCTGTATAATGTGGAGCCTGGAAACTCTGGCATCGGCCCATTGTGTTCAAATCATCCCACACACCAGCTGTGGGGACCGGACTTGGCATGGCAGAGCCTCTATTTCACATTTGTGCAGCAGAAATACTCATAGTGTTTAGGGTCACAGGGTCGAGGGCTGGTCCCAATAGCTGAGACAGACTGAGGGCTCAGGAAACGGTGGCCCTGGTGCTGGTGGTGGTTCAACAAGTGATGATGAGGCAGATTCCAGGCTGAGAGGGTAGTGTAGGCTGAGGTAGAGCTGATGTCTTTTGGCTGAGTGGTGGATATAGTTTGCGTGGAGTCCAGTGTCTATCAGAGAACTTTGGGGAGGTGAATTGGAATACCTTGGAGGTTCGGAGGGAATGGGTGGCCATCAAAATGCCCCGTGTGGAGGAATAACACAGATGGAAGTAGTTGTTAAAGCAAGGACAGCTCAGGGGAGCTGTGGAGCAGTGATGCAGGTTGAGAGATGAGCTTTAGATAAAAAGGACACTTTTTGTCTATTTAGTCTTCTCTGGCACACTGGAGGGTAAGAAACAGCACATCACTCACCTGTAACCCAGCTTCCTAATCTCTTTGGAAAGTCCCAAAAGACATATGACCTATTAGTAATAACTGTTACCCCCACAGATAAATTCTCCTGTTATCACCTGTACCTCTGCTGTATGTCACATACACTGGAGAATCAGGTTACTACTTCCTCATTATGATCATTTCTCTTCCAGGATATATAAGGGGCTCGTAACTTCATTAAAGTTGAACCTGGACATGCTTTCTCCAGAATCCCCATTCTGTGGACTAGCCTCACAGATCGCTCTCAATCTCTTTCATCTCATTTCTTCTTTCTCAACTGTGACTCCTACACAGGGAGCAATGAAGGGGATACAGTAGCCTGAAGGCAGGGTGGTTTCAGTGGTTAGAAGTCTAGATTTTGGAGGCCTGGTTTCCATCCTACCGATATTCCCTTACTATTGATAACACTTTGAGAAAATCACACAAAAATCTCTGAGATTTACCCTTGAAAATGATGTTGGTGAAAGTACTCGCTTCCTGAGTGTTGGGAGAACCCAGGAGATAGTGTATGTTGTAGAGCTCTTTTTTTTTTTTAATGTCCCATCCAGCAAGTCATTCTGATTTTAATTATTACTATTAAAATCCTGAAGAACAGTGAAGTCCTTTTCCTAAGACTATATCTCTCCTGGCCCTCACTCCACTTTCTTGTCAGATGGGGCAGAAAAGGCTTGCCTAGAAAAGATTACCCAAAGGCATCTGTCACATGGAGGGGCTAGACACAGGGTGCTGTCAGCTCCATACCCCCCTTTCTACCAGCCTCTTCACCTATCTTGCAGCACCCCACTTAGCATTGACTGTTCTTTGGGCTTCATGCCACTCTAGGAGTCCACAGGCCCATGGCAAATGGACTCCAGAGCTTGGTTATAACTATGACTCCAAAGTGGGCTTCTCCACATCAGTGCCGGTTTCCTGTGGTGTGCAAAATCTGGGTAGCAATCTCAGCGAACAAAGGCTAAATAGTTGGGCCTGTTGCTAAAAATGAGCAAAATCTCAATGATATTTGAAATGTAATTCCAAGACAGAAAAAAAAAGGCATTTTGAATGCAAAGTGAATTGTAAGCTAAAAAATGAGAACTCATTTCTTCCTTTTTGAAATTCAGGCTCCTCGTGGTTGACTCTCATTTGAAAATGCTGAAGAAGAAAAATTGAGAAACAAAGAAATGTAAAGGAGTCATTTTAGAACAAGGGGGCCAGTAGACATGGCCAGGTCATCCATTCTATCATTTGCCAACTTTAGTCAACGGGTCTGAGGAGAGCTTGCTTTCTCTATTGTACTTTTCTTTCAATTTCATCTTTAAAATGAACAAAACTACCCTCCTCACCACACAATCTGTTCCCTTTAGATCCTTGGGACATGTAAGAACCAGCAGGGGACAACCCCAAGAGAAGCCACCCACATGATGAATGGTTGTGGTCCATTCTTCATGTGGTCATTTCTTCATGGTTCCTGTGGGTAACGATGAGCATGATAGTATGAGGTCCTCTTCCAGACCCAGCTCTAGGAGCTTCTTTTATGAACTCATTTGCAGTCCACAAACTCTTGATGTGAAGTAATATTCTTTGTCTCTTTTTCAGATGGAGGGACTTAGGCAAGAAGGCTCAACTGTATGGTCAAGGTCATACAATTAGGACACAAGGAATGTAGGATCTCACCAGAAAATCTGGCAATCACATGTCTTGATCTACATTTAGGTGTATGATGACCACAACCACGTGTATTCTGGTCGTGTGATGTTGCCAGCATGCCAGCTGTCCGTGTCTTTTTGTAAAATCAACCCCCCACCCAGCTTTTAACTCACCCCCTCTGCTAAAATCTACATTTTGCCAAAGATATATGTTGGAGTGGCAGATTTTTGCTTCCCACCACCTTCTCCCTATGAATGAAATAACAAACCACTCTTACTTTAGAAATCATCTTTCCATAAGAACGTGTGTCCAATATATCGAGACTACTGAAGTCATGTTTATTAATTTTTGCCATAATATAGGTACAAAAATCAATGAACCTATTAATGAAAAAATTCTGAAAATAATAAAAGGGCAGGTTTTTCATTGCCTTTAAATCCTGATCGCTTATTCTCTTTTAATTTTTTCATTACTAAAAGTAATTAACCACACACACATATTGCTGGATGGGAGGCTTACGCAAGAAAAATTAGTTTTCCTACCTTTCTGGAGGCTAGAAACTCAAGGTCAAGGGACGGTCAAGGCTCTGAGGAAAGGTCTGCTCCAGTCTCCTGCCCTTGGCTTTAGGGCCACCCCCCTCCTGGTCTTCGTAGCATCTTTCCTCTGTAAAAAGCAGCAGTCCTGGTAGGTCAGGACCCATCCTAAAGACCTTGTTTGAGTTTAATCACAGCTATAAAGACTCTGCTCCAAATAAGGTCACATGCAGAGGGTTAGGACTTCAACATGGGAGCTGTATGGGGGAAGGAAGAGATAGGGCATAATTCAGACCACAGCACCATACAAATTACGATTGTCCAAGAGAAGAATTCTTCCACCACCACCTTCCCCCCCTTCTCCCCATTGCCGGGACTCACCAAAAAGCCATTGCAAGTCCAGGCCCTGCTGTTTCTGGACATGATCACTCTGTCGCCAGAGTTACAATGTGGATTTCTCCCCTCAGTAGAGACACACTGCCCTAAGGGTTGCACTTCTGGCAGAGTATTTTCAGGGCTGAGTTTTCCTTCCATTTTCTCTACCCGCTGCTGGTTCAGCTGGGATTTCCCCTCCCCCATGTCTTCCCTAACACCCCTGAGCCTTCCTTTCATGCTTCCTCATCTCTTGCCTGCTCATCTCAGCCTGGTGCTTTCGAGCTGAACTTCCCTCATTTCTAAACCAAGGATAATAATGACGTTCTCACAGGGTTGTTCAGAGTTACATGATATTAACGGAGGAAAAGTCTTTTTCTTAATTGTATATAGATTTGTTTCCTGCTTTAACTGTGAGTGAAGGGCATGCTTTCAACTCCTTGTTGATAAATGTGGGCACCTACAGACACGTCAGTTGGATAAACAAATCAATTCTGCGATCGGATGTTCTATTTTAATAGAAATCACCAAATTGGCTAGTTTCCCCAAGATGTCAGATCCAAGAAGAAACATAAATCTGGGCCGGCTAAGGGGATGGCTTCAGAAGCAGAGGATGGCAGTGACAGTGTTATCAGACACAGAGGTGGGGGTCTTGGGAAATTCAAAGTAGATTTTGAAAACTCAAAGTAGATTTCCCAGTAGATTTTGAAAAGAGACTCTAACCACAGCCTAAAGTGGGGCTGCTGCCTGCAAAGAACAGAGCGATGGCGTTTATGATAGAAAAAAAGGCTTTTGTTTGCTAGGCCAGGCAGGCAAAATCAAGACTGGATATAGGGCTGAAATCTCCCTCCCGTTCACAGGCCTGAGGTTTTTAAGGTGAGTGGGATTTCAGCCCTATATTCAGTCTTGATTTTGCCTGCCTGGCCTAGCAAACAAAAGCCTTTTTTTCTATCATATCATGGTCAGGAAAAGAAGACACACAGAGCTTCTATCTCACAAGCATGTGGGTTGTTCACATCTGTGCTCTGGTCCCATGTTCATCACTGTGGGGGGCTTAGCATGTGCTCTGAGGGAAGTGTGGAAGCCATGTGTGGAAGCACAGGGTTCACTTGGTCTTGTGGGTTCACCTTAGAGCCAACCTACTCAACAAGCTGTTAGAAACAGCTTCAGTCAGTATCTGTGGCTCAGGCCCCGTTGACCTTGTAAAAACCAGCTGCAGAAATGTATGAGGAAGGAGGAGGGGAAGCGACATGGGAAGAGGAGAACAGTGAACCAGCTCTGTCCACTCCCTGTGTCACAGGCTTGAGCTCTGCTAAAGCAGTTTCAAGTAAGTATTATAGGCTGGATTGTGTACCTCCCACCAGTGCCCCCCCCCCACCAATTCATATGTTGAATTCCTAACCCAGAACGCTTCAGAATGGGACTCTTTGGAAATAGGGTCAATGCAGATAGAATTAGTGAAGCTGAGGTCATACTGGTATAGTGGGGGCCCCAGTATGACTGGTAAGGATAGGGAGCTTAAATCCAGAAACAAGTCTGCTAGGAGGAAGCCATGTATGTGACTTTGAAGGCAGAGATGGGGTGATGCTTCAATAAACCTAGGAAGGCCAAAGATTGCCAGGAAAACATGAGCAGCCAAGAGAGAAGTTGCAAAAGGAACCTGAAGGCTTCTGGCCTTCAGAACTGAGGCATTTCCGACAGCTGAGCCCGTAGTCAGTGGATCGTTACTGCCGCGGTCCTAGGATACTGGCCACAGGATGAATGGTAGTGAGGACCAACTGGCTAAGGTACAAGCCGAGGTTCTCCTACCTGAAGTATCAGTATGTGGGGGCAAGAGTAGAAAAGTCAGGCTATTTGAAAGCAGTGAAGTCTGTTTGGTTTATATGTGAGAGGCGCATGAGATCTTTAGCCCTTCAGAAGGAAGGAGTCATGACGACTTAACAGGGTTAAGAACAACTCTAGATTCTTTGGCAGGGTCCTATTGTGTTTGGAAGGGTGAGAAATGGACTAAAAAGACTGACTTCAGAGGGCCATTTGCCTATAATGAGTAGAGATGCTGGATGAAGTGACATTCTGTGATTTGTAGAAAGTAGTCGATGCTCGATTTTTGATTGGGTTCTGGCACAGAACTCCTAAATGCCTTGGAATCTCCTAAGTGGAGCTATTAACATGGTTTATTTCTGTGTGTTAGAGGAATCACTTGGAAACCACCTGAGCCTTGGGACTGGTTGCTAGTGAAGCCAACCATGTAGTTAGGGGTTGAGGTTTTCAGTCCAATTCCCCACATCTGGGGACTGGATAGGGGTTGGGGGTTGAGATCACACACAAATGGCATAATTTAATAAATTATGACTGTGGTAGACACTTGAAGGGTGGGGTTTGGAGTGCTTCCCCCTTGGCGAGCATGCAGAGAAGTGGGGAGCTTATCACACAGTATTGAAGCCCCCTCACTTTCTTGCCCCATGCCTGCACTCTCATGTCTCTTTGCTATGTGCCTTTGCAGATTTTAATCTCTTTCTTTCTTTTTTTTTTTTTTTTTGAGACTAGGTCTCGCTATTTTTTTTTTTTTTTGCCCATGGAACCGCAGGCTCTCATTGCCCGGGGTACCACAGACTCAGCAATCCCCAGCCTCAGCTTCCCAGGTAGCTGGGATTACAGGCGCGCACCACCACGCTCAGCTATTTATTTGGAACTAGGTCTCGCTACGGGCCCCAGGCGGGACTCGAACCGCAATCCCTAGTCCCGGCCGCTTCATAGGCTGAAGCTTACAGGCACGAGCCACCATGCCCGGCCCTTTAAACTCTTTCTGTTCACTGTGTAACAGCTTTTCTTGAGTGTGATGAATATTTCTAGCAAATCATTTCACTTGGGGGTGGTCTTGGGAACCCCTAATAAAGCTTCTTGGTAGTAAGAAGAGGCATTCAAAACAATGCCATAGAGGAATCTTTTCAAATGACCCATCGGAAAAACAGAGGATGCTGGGGAGATACTCTGAGTAGGAGCATCCAGGTGAGCACCCTTCCCATGCAACTTGTAGAGGGCTTCCATGGCAATCTGGGATCTGATAGCAGACATAGGTATACATTAATTCACATAGAGTTAGACATCAGTGTACACAGTTTGATCACGGTGCAGCTGAGGGTTGTTTGGAGGTTAAAGGCCACTGTAGGAAAGACTAAACTGCACATCTTTAAATTAGACCTCAAAGAGCACTTTTAACCAAAGGTAATTATTTCCTTATTTGCAAGCCATTGCCTTTTCTAATTATTCTCTTAAAGATGTTAATGGAGACTTGCTCTAGGTTATAAAACGGAAGACTTGTGAAAAGCAAATATGCCATGTTTGTGAAGTGCAAATTTGTAGTTAACAACGACAGTAATTAAGGTTGCTATTTCCTCAAACAATTGGTTACTTTTGTGAAGGAGAAAAAGAAACATCAGGTTTAATGAATTTGCCAACTGTTCTTACTGCACATTTGGATTTGTGTAAGTCTGTATATAATCAATCAATGGATAAAAATAAACTTAGACTTAAAAGAAGAAAAAGCTCACTAACTACTTTTACAGATTTCTAAATGTGCTTTTCTTTTGATGCAAACATATCCTTAGTCCATTGGAGACTATCTCCAATACCAGTTTGTATATGAGCTGGTTCCTTTTCTGTAGTTGTAAACCAGCTTTATATTTTCTCCTTTTAAAATTGAAGTGATATTTTATCACATTATATAACTTCTAGGTGTGCATCGATCATATCTATTGACTTTGTAATAATCCTCACTGATGGATGTCTATTCACATTGTCATGCTCTACACTGGGGGGAGATGGGGACAGTCGAGATAGAGGGACTTCAGTTACTAATTAAATACCAAACTCTTGTTTACAAAGACACTGATAAATAAACATGCGAAAGACAGAAACAGATTCAAACACCTCCATGTGCTGAGACCCCTTCTAAATCAAGACCAGCAGGTGGTTCTGAAAATATAACTCTGAAATTTGAGGCATCAAGTTTGAGCAATCTGAGTTGTGAGGACTCCAGGACCCTAGCACCAAAGCCTGCTGGGACCTCTGACTCTAAGAAGTGGGTGTCCCTCCCTGCAGATGGTTGGATTCCAGGAACTCATAAGTCAGGTCCCACCCATTCTGCTTGACCAGCCCCCAAAACTTTGCCAAGAGGTTCATTACTGTTGCCTTTCCCTGCCAGATGGAATGTGTGCTTATATTATTGTAACATAAATTCCCCCCTCCACAGCAGATTCTATCATATAGTTATATGCGTTCAATAGCATGTAACATATTATAGTTACACGCTTTCAATAGCATGAAACCCTATTTCGTGGAAGATCCCACACCTGATAAAACAACATTGTGAGAACCAACATGTTGTATAGTGCACTAAATGTTATATTGCAGAGTCATTTGGCTACTAGAATCTTGAATTATTCATTCATATTCAGTGAGGGAATATGTTAAATTGGCCACTATGGTGTTCCATTACTAGTTATTCTTACATGCAGTGACCCTCAGTTCTGTGTGTAGCTTCTTGTGCATCAGGTTGTGTGTTTTCTTCCCATCTCAAGCATATCTTTTCGGCAAAAGGGGGTGTCTTAAGAAATTGGATTTTGACTGGATGTGATCAGGCGTAAGGACAAGCCAATGCTTAGAAAGAGATTTCTGATGAGTATGGGGTGGCCCCAGAAGTGAGTGGAGTAGAAATTAGGAAAATGTTTTGGTAGAGAGAATGCATAATGTGTGGGAAGAACAACTGAGCGATGGGACATCTGAGGATATGGAGACTGTGAGGATCAGTCACATAAGGTCAATTAAAGATGTTTCAAACATATCCTATCCCATGGGCTGCCAACACCCTGGGTTTGAATTCACCTGTACTGCTCAAAGTCTGTGTGTTGGCTTAATTTTCCCTAAGCCTCATTTTTCTCAAATATGAAACAGTTATGAAAAATTTGGACAACTTGTTAAACATAAGCATAGTGCTGGCAAATAGTAATTGCTCATTAAACGTTAACATATTTTCAAATTGGAATTGGAGAGGGTCATGTCTGCTGCTTAATGTTAACTGGAACAAAAATCTCAATGATAGAGTTTGTTAGCTCATCCAATTCAAACTCAGGGTGCAGTTCGACAAGTTTTACTCTGTAAGAACTCACAATCACAAGTTGGAGTGTCGTTTTTATAGGTAGGAACAGTGAGTCATTGACACTAAAGATGTAATTATTTTTGACAGAGAAGCTTCTGGTTCTAAGTTATTTTGACCTAAAGATGTATTGATTCTATTTATGTACAGAAGGCTGGCAAAGCTAGGGTTTAATCTCTTCTAAAGAATTCCCCATGAAGATGCGAAGACTGGGTCCCCATTGTTTAAATCTTCTTTACCCAGCTTCTTGATGCTCAGTGGGGACTGAAAAGAGAGATTTTACTTACAGGCAGCAGATTTTGTGTAGCTATTTCATAAACCTTAAGTCCATGCAGGTGATTCTGTACTATACCAGGTAGGGATCATTCCCAGACATTTAATAGTACATTCACATTAAAAACAGGCAAATATGCCTAGAGAAAGAGACAGTGAAGCTATTCAGTCAGATATACAGCCTCTGTGTCACCAGGTAAAAGGCATACTTGCTCTTTGTCTTGCTGCTGGTGGTGGTGATAGGTCTTCTCTCACTACTTCTGACCTCCCCTTTGCTCATGGGCAAGTAAGCAGAAGGTGCTTTGGGGATTTGCTGGGCACCAGCCAAGCAACCATCTTCCCTATCTGCTTGGTGTACCTTCCTGACACCTGGACCACAGGTGTGTGTTTGCATGCATATGTGTGCATGCATGTGTATGTGTGTGTGGAGGGGGTTGCTCTGGATACATCAAGAGGTAGATATGGGAGGAAAAGTACCAGCCTGTGTAGTGTCATAGGTAAAAAATGTCTCTAGCATTCCAGGTCCTCTACAATATGCTTCAGCTCTTTATTTGACTTAGAATGATCTTGATTGCTCTTCACGCTTGGACAAAGCAGATGCAGCCATTTGCAGGGCATATAGGCGATAACACGCACTAAATGAACTCAAGGAGAGTGTGCCACAGAAACACAGAGCATTTGTGTTAACTGTTCACCCTCAGATCTGGGTAAGAGCAGCCCCTCTAACTAATGAAGGCGTTGCGTCTGCCAGGGGTGCCACTCAGGCAACTTAGTGGGAAGCTCTGAAGCCACACAGTTCATCATTTTCATGGCGTACCTTGCCATGGTAACTAAACAGCAGAGATGGTGCTCCCTGCTGAGGAAGAAGAACTTGGAGAGGTGGAACAGATGGCCAGTGGCCTGCTTCTGCTTTGGCATGACAGATGAGCAATGGCGCCAGTTACATCACTGGAAAGGCAGCGCCACCTAAGACATTCATGGTCAACAGGCAGGCTGTCACCCAGCATGGCACTGGGAGTGTCCACGCAGTATCAGGAGGAGCCATGATAGCTGCAGACCTGGACTATGCATCACTTGGAAAGGAAGCGGAGGCTGGGAGGTGCTACGGCCGAGCCCAGCAGATGGAGCTGCTGTCTGTGCTGATCGTGTGGACATGGCCTCTGTCTCCGTCTCTAAGACTGAATTGAAATAAAAAATACTGCCTTTTTTATCCTTTTGTCAAAGAAAGATTAAGTGCTCACTTGTCGATCTATTTAGCTCCCCAAGTCTTATGAATCATGAAAAGAGAGATAATTATTTCACGTGAAAGTAAATAATAGCACAGACTCTGAAGGAACTTTCTTGAAAGCTGACTGTGGTACATTATAAGTGGAATTCAGTGAGACATCCCTTGGTAAATGTGGGGGAAATCCCAAATTAAACAGGTCTCACCAATAAAGGATTTCATGGTCTTCAACTTGAGGAGATCTAGTATAAACTGCAGTATTCCCACAGCATATTTGGCTAAGGAGTACATTCTATCCAGAGCATTTAGCATGAGGGGGCAACAAGGACTGATCTGAGACTGGTGTTCTGCAGAAAGCCATGTGGAAGCTGCTACTGTGGTTCCCGTAGGAATGTCCAGGACGGTGAGCTGGTGACAGGAACATGACTGAACCTTGTGGAAATGGTCAGGTCTTCACTGCTCTCTGTCCAAGACCACAAAGTCCTCCTTACATGCAACACCACCATGTGGAAAGTGAGAAAGACACCCTCAGGTTGCAATGTCTTCAACTCCCAGCATGTGACCAATATTGTGTCCATTTAGTCCTTTCCATCAGGAGGAGGAAAGAGAAGCCGATTCATAGACAAGTTTTCCAAACAGGAGGTAGAAAGGAAGGTGGAAGTTACCGCACTGTTAGCATGACACCAAGGAGCTCTCAGGAAACCAACAGGATGTGTGATTTTTTTTTCATTTTTTAAATTTAAATAATTTATTTATATATAAATTTCACATCTCTGTAATCTCGGGTTCACCCCCCGCTCCCTGACCATTCCCACCCTGTTCCCTCCCCCCAAGTTGTACTTCAATTTGATCGTTGGCTTGTTTTGACTTTTCTTCATGGATTTTTGTTTATCTTTCCCATGTCCCGTGTGGTAGTGAAACCATTTGGTTTCTGTTTTTTTTTCTTTTTGACTTGTTTCTGCTAATATGATTTCTTCTAAGTCCATCCATGTTATCATAAAATCGTCCAATTTGTCATTTTAAATTGATGAGTAATATTCCATTGTGTATATATGCCACATTTTTTTCATCCAGTATCTCTTTTTGGTCATTTCGGTTGCTTCCATGTCCTTGCAATTATAAATATTGCTCCAGTAAACATCTGAGCACAGGTGTCCCTTTGTACCCACATTGAAGTCTCCTTTGGGTAGGGATGTGCGATCTAAAAGGGGGGCCTGCCATCCACCATGTAAAGACAAAAGACAGTGTGACAGAACTTTAGTAGAATTAGTGCAGAAAGAGAATTCAATCGCTAAAAGGGGTTTCCAGTAAAACACCCCAAATTACCCATCCTCTTGGGAGCCAATGCCAGCCAAACAGGGTTGACCAGAAGTGGGGGTAATGAGGCCTGAAAGCTTACCACAAGTCTAAGGCAGCTTCTGGGGCACGCTTAGGCAAGAAGTCTGGAAGCAGGTCCCAGAAAGCTGGGATGAAGGGAGATACCACATCCAGATGACGGCCGCCATTGTCAGCCTTCCCACGTGTGTCTCTTCTAAGTGTCTCTGCACGTCTCTCATCCAAGTGTCTCCTTCCCCAGAGTGCCAAGAACAGGGACCTCTCCCCAAGTCCACCTGCCTTTTGGTCCTACAGCTCCCCCTGGCCTCTCAGCTGCAGCCTTCATTTAGGGGGGCAGGGAACTCAGTGATCCGCACATGATATATTACTTCAGAAGGCTGAAGTACAAAAGCCTTGGCGTTCTCAACGCCTATCTTACAAAATGTCCTACCCCAAGACATAGGGTCTGTCCTCCGTTCAATTAAATGGTTAATGTATTCGTCCCCCAGGAACCTTTAGCAACAATAGTACAGCACATTCTCACTCGGAGACGTGATAAAGAAGTTCTGCCTCGGAAGCATATCCTGAAAAATGCAGGATTAATGGCTCTATAATTCCCACCATGAGTGCTAGGTAAATACACTCAGTTACATATGTTTTCAGACCACTAATAATAAAGTCAGCCTAGAAATTCTTTTGCCTTTTTTTTTTTTTTTGCATATTTCTGTGTCCCCAAATTGATAGCCGGCCTCTAATTCAATAGTTAATGCATATTCTCAGAAAGTCTTCACTGGCAATGAAAAGGACAATGCAGCCTGCAGTGCAGTAAGTGCACAACTGAAAACAATGCACCTGGGCCCGGCAAGCTGCACGGAAAGAGGAGCTGCTCAACCCAAAGCGGCTGGCGTCAAAAGTGTTCCGCAGGGGCGCGGGGTGCCTGGGTCTGCGCAGCCTGCACTCCCCTTAGGATGGCCTTGCCAGGCTGCCTCTTCAGCGCTAGGTGTCTCTGCCACAGAGGAGATGGATGAGCATGCTCAGGTGAGAGTCGGGAAGCTGCCCCGAGGCGTGGTCTGCTCTGAGGAGTTAAGGAAGTGATCCAGGCTCAGCTCCAAGGGCGGCTGCCTTTGCCCGTTTCCGGGGGGCATCTGGGCTCCCAGCTGCAGTTCCTCTTCCACTGCACCGTGTAAATCACCAGCCGGGCAGCCCGGGAGCCACCGGGTCTGCTAATGTGCTGCCATCTATCGCGCCGAGAGTTGTCCCCTCCCTTGACCTCCACAAATCTTGTTAACTGGCGAAAAAGTGTTGTGCTTGGAAAAAATGAATCACCCGAATTAAGTAGGAGGAATCTGGCTCGATGCAGTCCAAGCACTGTTGAAAGGGAAGGAAGAGGCGACCGAGGAGTGTGTGTGGGGAAGCATATTTTCATATATGTGTGACTTTACGGCCGTAAGCAGGCGCTCACGGTGGCTATTTCTCTCTGGTGCTGTGAGGAATAGCCTCAATGCAGTAGTACTGCATCGAAGGAAAACACAGTAGCAGCAGGCATTTATTGAGTGCTTATGATGTTGTGGGCACTCGGCTATGGGCCTTGTGGGATGTATTTCATATCATTTTTATTGCACAGAAGCACTAGGATTGTTGCCATTTTACTTATCAGGAAACTGAGGCTCAGAGAAGAAACTCGCTCAAGGTCACATGGTTCATTGACAGAAGAGCTTTGTCTTCTGACGCCATTGATGGGGGCTCTGATTCATAACGTTGCACCAAAAATGAATTATCCTGTTTGGAGGAGACATAACTCATAACGAGCAGAGCACATTCATCTTCTTGGTGGTGCAGAACTTGTTGTGCATGGGAAGGGAAGCTCAACAGAGCAGTTCAAATTGTTGGTTAGATGATTATAGGAGGGTGTGGGGCTGGGAAGGAGAAATAGGGGTGCTGTCAGAACTTTTCACAGCCACCTGGGACCAAATCCAGGTCCTGTTTCCTGCCTCTGTTCCCAGTGGAAGGGACCAGAATTTTTGCATCTGCACAAATACAACTGCTCAGGAAATTCAGGTGCATCGACATCTAATTTTAGAGTTTGCATGAATTCTCTCTTCTAGAAGACGGACAATCACTCTGTTTAGTATCACAGCATCACTTCCTGACCTTCATTGCATAGGGGATAACAAGTATAGTGTTGAACTGATTTATAAACTTGAACTCTATGCCATTTTGAGCTGCTTAGATTGTCAAGAGAGTAGAGGTACATCTAAAATCCCTACTCCCTGCAGACTACGAGAGCGTGTTCTTTGGGAAGTCAGAGGCAGAGTGTGGGAATGCAAATCTGGGAGCTGTCGTTCAATTGGTTCCAGTAAGATCCAGGCTCCAGGCTGCATTTGGCCCTGGAACCCAGTTGGCTGGGGTTTTGGGAATTCTTCCCCAGAGAAAGACCTGGTTGCATTGATCTCAGTGCAATCGTGTCTCTCTGCTCTTGACAGTCTCGGCACCCGGAGAGAACCATTTTGTGTTAAGTCATTGCTCCAGAAACAGACCCTGGGTCAAAGTGTTCTCTGGGACAACCTAAGGGAGGGAAACAAATAGGGTCAGGAGGAGCGGGAACCCAAAAGGAGGAGGTCTCAGCCCTGTTTTGGGGTCCAAGTCTCAGGCAGAGGGATCCCACATGAAGTCTAGGGGTGTCCCCAGATCAGCACCTTCACTCTGGGAAGATCCAGCCTCACAGTGTTTTCCTGGAGCAAGGAGGGGAGCAGGACCACCTGCTCCAGGCTCACAGCAGGGAACGTGCTGCCCCCCAAGCCCCATCTTCTAGTGTGGTTTGTGGGGGATGTTGGCATAAAACCCAACAGAACATATTTGTTCCTTTTTTTAAAAAACAGCCCAGCAAATGGGTAGAAAATGAAGAACTCGGGGATCAATAGCAGGGAGCGCCCCACTCTTTTTTTCCTGCTTCCAGATGGAGAAGGTGTTCTATTGGTGGGGGCGCCCCCCCCCCCCCGATCGTGTCTGGAACACGAAGCTGCTTTGCCAGAGCTGCCTTCCAGACAGAAATGCTGTTGTATGGATGCCTGAGGTGTTCAGGGTCACCCCGTGGGCCTTGGGAGAAACAACCACTTGAACAAGAGTTGAACTCACTTGTTAAGATAGTTTCTGCCACTGCCCATTTCCAACAGCAAATGTTACAGGACGGGAAGCACTTGCAATTAATGCATTTTTCTCCACTCAAACACTTACTTCCTATCGACATGCACCTTAACGAATCACTTCAGGGTAATTTGTTTATGAACATTCGCCTTCCTGAACCCACTGCCTGTGGTGAAATTTTGTGAACTCTTTTCCCCCCAGAGCGAATGATCCTTCTCAGGGGATTTCTCCACACACACATCTGCAGAGATGTGGGCAAAACCAAAACCACAGAAGACAGGAAGCTTTCTTTTAAGTCCTTGCCACCTATTCTGTTTCTTGTTTTTAATTTATTTATTAAATTTCCTTCACATCTGGTTAACCATCCTACTTTTTTGTGCCCTTCACCTCCCCTGTTTTCTTCCTCCCCTCTCTCGCTCTGTGGTTCGGTTCTGTTGGTTGTTTCTAGTTTATTCTTATTCATTTGTTTGTTTTTCCCTATATCCTTCCTATATGTGGGACTATCCCGTATCTTTTTTTTTTCCTTCTTTCTGGCTTCTTTCTGCTTATATGAGTCCTTCTAGCTCCATCCATGTCACTGCAAATGATATATGTTTGTCCTCCTTGATTGGTTCATAATATTCCATTGTGTACACATACCACACTTTTTTCAGCCATACATCAGTTTTGGGGCATTTGGGTTGTTTCCATATCTTGGCAGTTGTAAACAGAGCTGCAATAAACATGCATGTACAGGTATCCTTTTGAATTAGTGTTTTCATGTCTTCTGGGTAGATTCCGAGTAGTGGGATTGCTGGGTCAAATGGTAATTCCACTTTCCATTGTTTGAGGGTCCTCCACACCCTCTTTCATAGTGGCTGGACGAGTTTGCACTCCTCTTGCCAGAAAACCCGAAATTTTCCTTGTGAACTGCTTGGAGCAGTTTCCCCCTTGGCGTTTATGTTTTCCAAATCCCTTCATGTGATGACACCAGTGGTATTGCTAGTAGGAACACCACGCTTGACTGAACCATCTCCTCTGCTCTCGTTTCCCATGGAGCAGTGTCCACTTAATTTCAGATTGTCTTTTTCATGCTTATGATCAATGGGTTGTTTCAGCCCCGCAGTTTTTACCCAACTAGAAATGAGTGAGGTGACTACATGACACTATTATCCAAAGCATCCGCTTCGTCTTCATCTGCAGGCTGACGTGCCTCATTTTTATGTACCTTCCTTCGACCAGTCCTAGGCTTTCTTCACAAAAGATGTGCAGCCAGAGCTCCAATGTGTAGATGCACTGTTTGTTCTGCCATGTTGGAAGATTCGCCCGGTGTTTTTATCTTCAGCCATGAGATTCATGATTTATGTCACGTGCCATATGCTGTGTTCTTCCACTTGCAACGATTAACCGCATGACATGTGTTTTGAGCAGATGAGTATAATTTATGTCAAGACGTTAATGCCAACAAAGAAAAAAGCACTTACCCACCTGTGGCTGTGCCATGAAAACCTCTCCAAGGGTCTGTGCCAGCCAGAGCTTTTCCTCCGGGGTCTGGGTGTCCAACTGGAAGGAACGTTTCCTTCTCCTGTCCAGGAACCTTGGGAAAACAGATGCGCAGTTCTTATGTATGTATATGTATGTATGTATGTGTTTGTTTGTTTATTTATTTATTTATCTATTTGAGACTAGGTCTTGGTTTGTTGCCCAAGGTTGTCTCAAACCCCCGGACTCAAGTGATTCCTAACCTCAGCCTCCCAGGTAGCTGAGATTACAGGTGTGTGCCACTATGCCTGGCTTGAATCCACAGTTCTTAATTCTAGCTCCAGATGTCAATCACCAGTGCGACAACTTTCCAAATAAAATGACCAAAGAAATGAAATTTGATTCAGAGTGGAAATCAATATTGACTCCAAGAAACTATAAATCTTGATATTCCATACAACGAGTGTATGTATTTTGAATCACTCACTTGAACAGATGAGCCAGAATTACATCTAATGTATTCTGGAAAGTAGCCATATTTCTACTTGCTGTAGTAAATGATGATTAATGCCAGGTAAAGTAGTAGAAAAAGCTGATTAAATGAATTTTGTCGATAGTGTTTCGCTACCAAGGGAGAGTACATTGAGAAACAGGTTAGTGGGATATTTTCTAATGTTGTCATATGAAATTAATTAGAAAGAATCTCCTGCATCTTTCTTTGTGATTGAAGTTCATTATCTATCTTGAAGTGTAACAACCACCTAATCTGCTCTGATCACAATCAAATCAAGTCAAAGAGTCTTGTTTGACTTCAACTAAATAGTTGTGGGTCATTTTCACGTGGGCTTGAAAGTGGTTTAGTCATTTATGAAATG
>PVHY01026898.1:0-16815 GCA_004024945.1 Uropsilus gracilis
GTCAGGCAATACTCCTTTTTGTAATCCATGCCTGAACATGGAATAGTTTTTAGGTCGTTCATGTGACAATCCTGCTGGTATTTTGTCCTTTAGCCTTGACACAACTATTAGACTCTCTTCTGTTTGACAGAGTAACCACTTCTGCTGCAGGCTGAGTTTTGAAGGTGGTAGGCTTTAGAGCCACAGAGGCAGCACCAGGTATACGTCTTACTCTGACGCTTTCCAGATGACTGTTGTCTTTGTCATCTTGCTCCTGAGCCGCGACCAGAGTCACCTGGACATGGACCCGCAGAAGAGATCTGGCTTCATCTAGATCGCCCACTGAGGTGATATGATATTGTTGTGACTACTTAGAAGATTGTACGTGATAGAAAAGAATGGTTACTTACTGGGGACACATCCTGGGAGATAAGATGTTCACGTGAACAAGGCATACCTCCTCTCCCTGGCTTTATTCCACTCTCTGCATTATCTGTCACCCTGGTTTCCACTGCTCTGTATACACAAGTCAAATTTCTCTTGATGGCTGGACTGGGGGTCGATAGGGATTGTCTTCCTCCACTCCTTGCGTGAGTGCAGTAGTCTTTGGCACTTCTGTTGTACCTTTTAAGTTGTGTCTGAAATAATGGGATAGAGAGAGAGAGCAGAAGCAGATTTGCCCCGATGGATTTTGAGAGGGAGATGGTTGCTCTTCCTGGACTAAAGTGTGCTATTTGGGAGAAGCTTGGGCATCTAGTAATCGTGATTTTTTTTTCTTTTTTAACATGTTGATGTGTTATATTACAATTCATTAATTTTTGATATGCAGCTACCTGCATATCCTGCATACCTGGAAAAAACACATAAAATCTGCTGCATGTTATTGGAGTTTATATGCTCATCTTTTGAGAACTTTTGCATCTCTGTTCACAGAAGATAGTGATCCATGGTTTTCTGTTATATCTCTTTCTGGCTTTTGTTATGAAGCCACCTGGTCTCAGGATTTGTTACCACTGTTCCCATCCATTCCAAACACTACTCTTTCCGAAGTAATTCTGGATTTCAAAATAATAATGATGTTTCCACCTCTATAGAACATCCAGATCCCAGTCTCTAACTATAGCTTCACATCTATATTGCAGCTTTAGAAAATTTCATTCAGTGCCCTCTGTTCTATTCCACTGGAAGTTTTTATGTGTGGGAAATGTAGTAGAAATTTGTTGACTGCAACTTAGCATTTCCCCATTTCCCCTTTCCTTCTTCCCAACAATCCTGCTTCCATTTAGAGATCTATGAGATTCCTAACGGTTGTTTCTAGAAGTGGAGAATGTGATCTAAACTAAATTGATAAGTGGAAGACTTTATCTCTGTGGTAAGGAGATGATTCAGGACTTAGGCATATGACCCTAAGCTGGTTCCATGCAGGCTTTAATTGGAAATACTAGGACAGTTCTTCCCACATACATGTGTAACCCTGTAGCTGGTGACACTCTTCTTGAAACTAGAAGAGATGTGAGCCTCAGGCACAACCAACACCATATAAGGCAGAAGTGGTGATAAAAATTCAGACCTTACTGGGTGGGATGATGCTAAGTGACTTAAGTCAGAAGGAGAAAGAATATTAGATGATTTCACTAGTATGTGGAATATAGAGGGGAAAAAACAAACTAACAAAACCAAAACAAACCCTAGAAATAAGATTATAGAATTAAGGTGGCTAGAGGTGGAGGGAGATGGGTTCAAAATGAGGAGGACCCAGTGGCCTAGCGTATAGATCTGTGGGTGCTTTGATGGTGAGGGAGGCTGAGGAGGTATGAATCTGCTGCCCTAAGTAATGTACAGTGTTTTAAACTACTTACCACAATAAAAATAAGTACAACTATTAGAAATTTTTAAAAATATTCATCCCTGTTGCCTCTGTTAAACTGTGTGATCAAACATCATCTGACACATGAAATGACCCTAGATGTTCAGCAGCTTGAACTCAGACATTCTTCCCTTTATTGTTTAAGGCAGCATCCCTCACCTCAGCCCTCTAGCAGAGGAAGTGAGGCTAATTGAGAACACAGCAACTGTTTTTCCGCTTCTCTAGAGGCCACAAGAACTTGACCGACCAACAACGTCTTGCAGTGGCTGTCAGAGGACCCTTTTGGCTTCCTCCCTGGAGTGCTCATTTGGAGAGCACCAGGCTTCCCAAGGAGGGTGGTCCAGAAGGGACGCTACATTCCTGTAATGATCACCAGCAACTTTTTAATAAGTTTTAACTACATGATTGACTCCTGCACTTTTAATGAGCCCCAGTGTGATTTGCTCATTAAGAGTTCAGTGGCAACACTTAATTGCTGGTTTCTTGGAAGTCACTAAACAAGATAATGATGCTAGTGATTACTCTCTAACATTGCTGTGGAGGGCCTTTTCCCGGGGGATGAAAGTGCCCTCATTTGCCACTTGCACTGGCTTTGATTTTTTTTAATGTGTAAATAAGCACTAAAAACATTAAAATTTCATTATCATTTACCTCCCTGTAAGCATTCCTCGTTGACTCTATTTCTTTATTAACATTCGACCACCACATTCCAGAAACTCCTAAGAAGGTTTCATTTTCCTATTGCTATTCCTATTCTATTTTCTCCCCCACTCAGCGTCATATGTCCTATTCATGAGAAATTTTCTCTCCTTAAGCAAGTGTTTATCATCTGCAAATCCCAATTCAATGTTTATATTAACCTGCTGGCAAAAACTGGTTCTGTTCTTATCTCTGCAGATGCTTGCTCCCTAAAACTTTTAGACAGACTCTGCATTTGTTCGTTTATTCAAAATTAGGAAAATATTTATTGAGTACTTTCTCTTCTCTGCAGAAAGCATTTTTTAAGATCACAAACTTTTTTTTGCCTTTAAAAATGCTGGATTTGAGTCAGAGCATTTTCTAAATTTATTTAGACTCTTTTAGTGAAAAATTTGTATAGTATTTGTATCCTTTTCACTTTCATTTCTGTCATTGGTTGGCTAATTGGTTAGCTAATTGGTTTTCTATGGTCATTTTCTTACTCTGCTTTCTCTTTAGGTTCAATTCTGACTCCCCCAAAATAGAATAGGAAAAGACTACCTGTCCTAGCTTTCATGCCTTCCTAGTCATTTTTTAAAATAAATGTGAGTAATTGACTTAATTAAGCACCCTACATGTTTATTAGATTTTGTTGTTCATATTTAGGGAATATTTACAATAGTTTTATTAGTTATTATTTTTAATTTTATGGATACAATGTGATTGGAATATTAAAGTGAGAAACAAGAAATTTAGATATAGTCTCAGTAAGACATTCAGATACAAAACAAACTTAAGAAAAATTGTAGACACTTTATAAGTAATCATATTCTAATTGTCAAAGGTTTTTTGCCTATGTCACAAATTTTCTCAACAATCAACACCCAAATAATCAACAACTTCCTCTCAAGTAGCATTATTTATGATTGTGAACCTAAAAACTGTAATAATAGACAAATAGCCCAAGTTTTAAGCATCAGGGAAATAAAATTAAATTGACAGTGAGATACCATTTATTTCTACCAGAATGACTATAGTAAAAAAGGTAACAAGTGTTGTTGAGGACGTGGAGAAATTGGAACCCTCCTGCACTACTTAGTGAGAATGTGAGAATGTAAAATAATGCAGTTACTCCAGAAAGTGTGTTAGAAATTCACTCAAAAGTCAAACAAAATTGACACATGACCCAGGAATTCTATTCATATGCATGTACCCAGGAGAGAGAAAAAATTGTAGCTACACAAAAACTTGTATATGAATGTACATAGCATTACTTCACAATAGCATCAAACCAGAGCAAGTCAAATGCTTATCAACTGATAAACAAAATGTGGTATATCCATACAGTGGAATATTAATTAGCAATGAAAAGGAATGAGGTACTGTTTCATCTACAATATGGACAAACCTTGAACACCGTATGCTGAGTGAAAGGATCCAGACAAAACCATGTGTTGTATGAAATACCCAGATAGGCAAGTTCATAGAGCAGAAAGTAGATTAGAGACTTTAGACTGGGAGATGCATGGAGATATAGAGTAACTGCTAAGGCATGTGGAGTTTCTGTTGGAGTGATGAGAATGTTTTTAACAATGGTGATAGCTTCATAACCTTTTGAATGAACTAAGATATAGGCCCACTGAATTATCCACTTTACAATCTGGGCACAGTGGCTCATGCCTGAAAGCTTCAGCCTATGAAGTAGCTGGGGCTAGGGATCGCAATTAGAGTCCTGCTTGGGGCAACACAGCGAGACCTCGTCCCAAAAAATAGCTGGGCGTGGTGGTGTGCACCTGTAATCCCAGCTACCTGGGAAGTTGAGGATGGGGATGGCTTGAGTCTGTGGTACCCCGGGTAACGTTAGCCTGCGGTTCCATGGGCAAAAATGGCAAGACCTAGTCTCAAAAAAAAAAAAAAGAATTATACACTTTACAATGGTGATTTTTATGATATGGACTAATCTCAATTAAAAAATCAAATACACAGAAGGCAAATACTTGGAACATATGGTACTTCTATTTTTATTTTTTTTAATTTTTTTGAAACTAGGTCTCGCTATTTTTGCCCATGGAACCACAAGTTCACATTGCCCAGGGTACCACAGACTCAAGCCATCCCCAGCCTCAGCTTCCCAGGTAGCTGGGATTACAAGCGTGAGCCACCACGCCCAGCTATTTTTTTTGGGACTATGTGCCACTAGCGGTACTCAAACTGTGATCCCTGGCCCCAGCCACGGCTTCCTAGGCTGCCGTTTACAGGCATGTACCACCATGCCTGGCCCAAGGTACTTCTTTTTTTAAATTTTCAGGAATCTATACTGTTTCCCACAGTGGCTGTACCACTTTGCATCCCCACAACAATGTGCAGGAATACTCCCCTTGTACACCTCACCAACACATTTTTTTCTGCCTTTTTGATAGCCATTCTCACATGAAATGATAACATTGTTGTCATTTTGATTTGAATTTTCCTAAAATAAGTGTGAACATCTTTTCATGTGCCAGTTGATGGTCTGCCTGTTTTTTCTTGAAGAAATGTCAGAAGATCTGACATTTTTAAATAAGGGTTTTCTTTTTTACTGTTTAATTGTATGGGATAGTTTGTATATTAATCCCTTGTAAGATACTTTATTGATGAATATATTCTCCCACTCATTAGGTTGTCTTGTTTTGATTATTTCTTTTACTGTTCAGAATTTTAGTTTTTAGTTATTTATTCCTAAATAGTTACACTTATTTATTCCTCCTTTTGTTCCCCTTACCATTGGCAACAAGTTCACAAAAACATCACTGTGATTCATGTTTGACTTCTGTTATTTTGTAGTTTCCAGTTTCATAATCAAATCTCTCTTTCAGCTAAACGTTGTGTGTAGTATAAGATTGTGATTTAGTTTTGTTCTTTTGCATGTGAGTGTACAGTTTGCCAGTTGAATACCATTTATTAAACAACTTTCTTCTTTATATATTCTTGGTTCCTTTGTTTTCTATATACAAGTGAATTTACTTCTGTGAACACAGTTCTGTTTCATTGATCTTTATTTTTATTCTAGTACCATACTGCTTTGATTACTATAGTTTTACTGTGATTTTGTGGTATAATTTGAAGTCAAGTAGTCCAACTTTGTTCTTTTCAGGATTACTTTAGCTATGCAGGGTCTTTTATAGTTCCAAATAAATTCTAGAATTTTTTGTTCCAGAATTCCATTGGAATATTTATAGAGATTACATTGAATCAGTATATTGTTGTAGGCAATATAACTTTTAATGAAGGGCCAGGCACAGTGGTGTGTGCCTGAAAGCGACAGCTTATGGAGTCATGGTGGGGTCTGGGGATCGCGGTTTGAGTCCTGCCCAGGGCAACACAGCGAGCCCTAGCCCAAAAAATAGCTGGGCGTGGGGGCGCATGCCTGTAATCCTAGGTACCTGGGAAACTGAGGCTGGGGATTGCTTGAGTCCGTGGTACCTTGAGCAGCGTGAGCCTGCGGTTCCACGGGCAAAAATAGCGAGACCTGGTCTCCAAAAAAAAAAGCACAATTCAAATGCAGAAAGGAAACCTGAAAGTGGACATTTGCAATGCTTACACACTGTTGTGCAACTGCCACGTCTAAATGTCTCCATGATGTCATGCTGATCCAAGAGGGGCACCCCCGGCCCCTGCAGTCTCTGCAAGCTTGAGTCTGCGTCTGGTCCCCATCCCGAGGGGTTTCTCTGCTCTGAAAGTTTAATGTCAATGACATCATGCAGCGTTGCCTCTGGCTTTTCTTCACTGAACTTGTTGAGGGCCAGCCACACTGTAGCCTCCGTCAGCACTTTGGGCCTTTTTTGGGCAGCTAATATTTCATGGTCACTACCACGATTTTAAAAAATAACTATTCTTTTTCTGTTTTCATACCACAACGGCAGTATCTGTACAGCTGTTTTCCCCTTTAAGGCCCTTCCCTGTGTCACCCTCCGCCTCCCCCCTCGGGTTCCTCCAGCTCCAGTCTCGCTGTCGTCATTGTGTGATGCCAGACCCACTGGTGTCCCTTTCCTGAGTGACGTCCCCTCTCCCAGGGGAGCCCTGCGCCCCTGCCCTCAGGAACCTCCCAGGGCGGGTGGGTGGTGGCTCTCCAGGCTCCTCTGGGGCGGCGCCTCCTGTGGCCAAGGCTAAGGTCAGGCTGGGTGTCTTCTTGCGGGGTCTGTCTCTGGTGCTGTACAGGCCCATACAGGTCTGGCCTCTGGGCTGGGATGACCCCCAACCCCAGTACCCAGCCATGGGGCAGCTCCCCTCTCCCTCCTCTCTGGGTGACAGCTCTGCCAGGGCCGCACTTCCCAAGGCGCTCCCCGCTGTTGCTGGAGGGGGAGGGCGCTTGCTGACCTGGCAAAGCACATCCCTGGGCCAGGGAAACCCCCCCCCAGACCTGGCACGTGGGCCCTGGGCAGGTCGGCAGGGCCCCTGCTCCCTCCACCTTCTCTGGAGTTTCCGGCTGGTGAGTGTAGCCGGGGCCCTTCCGCCGCCCTCCTCTCCCGGGTGTCTGCTCTGGGTTCTTGGCTTTCTTCTTAGTGCAGGTCTGGTTGAGGTGGAAGTAAACAGGAGGGGACCTCTCCCTCACACCTGGCAGAGGTGCCCAGCCCCTCCCCCCCCCCAGCCCAGATGAGAGGGACCGGGTCCCAGCTCCCTGTCTCTGGGAGCCTGAGTTACCACGATTTTTTGCCCACTCATCTTGTTGATGAACATTTGGGATGCGGCTCTTTGGGGCTCTCCTGGGTGATGCTGTGAATAGCGTTCATGTGCAAGTATTTTTGTTTCTTTGGGGTACCTTTTAGGAGTGGAATTGTAGAATCAGGTGGTAATTTTGTGTTAATTTTGGGCAACAGTCAGATTTTCCATTTTTCATGTCTATGAACAATGTACAGGAGTTCCAGTTTTTACATCCCGATCAAGATTTTCTATTTTCCTTATTTAAATTGTTATCTTAGCCATTCAAATGCATCTCATTGTAGTTTTGATTTGCATTTCCCCAGTGATTACTGATGCTGAGTATCTTTTCCTGTGCTTTTTGGCAACTTCACTACTTTGGGAAAATGTCTAATCAAGTTCTTTAACTATTTTAGCTGTTTTTAAAATTCAGTCGTCATTTTGTTTCCGAGTTGTAGAAGTCCTTTATAGCATTGAGTCCTTGTCCTATAAATGGCTTGCCAATAAAGCTCTCCCTTTCTGTAGGTTTTCTTTTCACATTCCTAATACCTTCCTTTTATATACAAATTTTAAGATGTTGATAAAATCCAATTTATTTTTGCTTTTGTGTTTAGTAGTATATCTAAAAATACATTTTCATGCGATTTGCTTTTTTTTTTTTTAAGAGACTAGGTCTCACTATTTTTTCCCGGGGTTGTCTTGAACCCGCAGACTCAAGTGATCCCTATCCTCAGCCTCCCAGATAGCTGGGATTACAGGCGCGCACCACCACACCCTACTGATTTCCGTGTTTTCTACAGAGAATCTATGTGCCAGATCCTACATTCAGGCCATGGAGCCATTTTCATTAAGCTCCTTGTCGGGTGTGAGTCGAATCCAGCGAGTTTGGCAGGTGCCTGTCCGAGCATCTTTCTCCCATCAAATGGGCTTTTAACCATTACAGGTGTGGGCTTAATCTGGAGTTTCAATTCTGTTATCATGGTTTGCGTATATATTTTTATGTCTACCACATCACTTACATTATTACAGATTTCTACATAGTATGTTTGATTGTATCACTGTAGATTTCTACACACTATGGGAATCCACCAACTTTGTTCTTCTGTTTTCAAGAAGGTTTCGGCTACTCAGGGCCCTTTGTGATCCGTATGAATTTGAAGATTGGTTTTTACATTTCTGGAGAAAAAAGAAAGAAATGAAAGCAGACTTCCACTCAAGAACTTGCTCACAGATGTCCACAGAGTATTACTAACAGACAAAATGTCAAAATGTTCACTGGAAAAGAAAAAGAATGAAGTGCTGATTTATGGGATAACATGGGTGAATCTTAAAAACACATTCCTTTTTTTTTTTTTGAGACTAGGTCTCGCTATTTTTGCCTATGAAACTGCAGGCTCACGTTGCCCAGGGTACCACAGACTCAAGCAGTCCCCAGCCTCAGCCTCCTAGGTAGCTGGGATTACAGGCACACGCCACCATGCCCAGCTATTTTTTCGGGACAAGGTCATGCTATGTGCCCCCGGCAGGACTCAAACCGCGATCCCTGACCCTGGCCATGGCTTCCTAGGCTGCCACCTACAGGCATGCGCCACCACCTGGCCATAAAAATACATTTAAAAATACATTCTAGTGGAAAGAAAAGAATCAAAGGACTTCATGTGATGCAATTCCTTTTACATGGAATGCCCAGAATTGGCCAGTTTATAGGCAGAAAGTAGACTGAATGCTGCCTAAAGCTGGCTGGGGGAGGTTTGGTAAAAATGCACAGTGATTTTTAGTGAGTAGCTGGTTTCTTTCCATACTGATGAAAATTCTAAAGTTGATCAAATTTTCACAATTCAATTAACATGCCAGAATTTGCTGAGTGCATACTTTAAATAGGTGCATTGCATGTTATGTGAATGATATTAAAGTTATCAGAAATGAAACTGAAAAGACAAACTTTCAAATGGAGCGGCAGGGAATTTGAAATCACCTGTCCAGAATGTATAAGGAATTCTCCAAAGTGAATAAGTGATAATGTGATTTAAAAGAGGGCCAGAGAGGTAAACACTTGAGTAAAGGAAATACAGCACATTGAAGATGTTAACATCATTAGTCACCAGGGAAGTGAAATTAAAACCACAGTGAACTCCAAGTACACACAAACTGGAATGACCAAAATAGATAATAATGACAATACCAAATACTGGCAATAATGTAGTGAAACTGGATCATTCACATATTCCTAAAAATAATATAAAATGAGAGTCACGTTGGAAACTGGCTGGCAGTTTCTTAGAAAACGAAACATACTTATTACACAACCTAGTAATTGTACCCTTGGACACTTGTTTCAGGGAAATGAAAACCTACATTCCCACAAAACATATGCAAATGTTTTTAACAATCATATTTGTGGGCCGGAAATTAGAAACACTGCCAGTGTCTTTCCACAAGTGAACATTTCAACAAACTGTGGTTTAACTGTTTGCATACCACGAAGTATTTAAATATTCAGCAGTAAAAAGGAATAAAGTATTGATACAAGCAACAAGTTAGATCAGTCTTCAGTGAAATTAAGGGGAAAAAGCCAGGCCAGAAGGTCATGTGCTGGCTCTGATGACTTTCTATTTTTGAAATGACAAAATTTGATGGTGAACAGTTTGACTGTCACTCAGGGTACGCTGAGGGTGGAGATGGCTGTGGTGATGCAAGGACATCCTGGAAGCCAGGCGTGGTGGTGCGTGCCTATAATCCAAGTCACTGGGAGGCTTAGGCTAGGAATGGCTTGAGTCTGTGGGTTTGAGATACCCCTGGGCAATGAGGCCTAGTCTCTGTTGTATCCTGAGGGACCCATATGTTGATGGGATTGTTCCCTATCTTGACCAAAGTGGTAAACAGACAAACTTACACAATTGATAACAGTATAGCAAATTAAATGTACTTAACACAAGCATGCACGTGTGCACACACACAATAAGTGCAAGAAAAATGGGAAATTGGATTAAGTCCAGTAACTTATATAACAACTTAGTATTTGTGAGAATATACTGTAGTTCTCCTAGTTGTTACCCCTGAAGGAAACTAAATAAAGAATGAACAGGATACCCATGTATCATTTCCTGTAGCTGCATGTGAATATACTGTGAACTCAAAGAAAAGGTGAATTTTAAAATGAGCAAAAGTCAGGCACAGGTACTACACCAACGGATTGTAACCATAACAAATAAGCACAGGCTTATTTTTTTATCCATAGCAAAAAAGCACTGACTTTTCAAAATGCAAATTTAGACCAAGATGGGATACCACGACATACCTGTTAGAATGGCTAAAATACGACACCAAGTGGTAGCAAGAATGCAACGTAACGAGAAATGTCATACAGTACTGGTCAGAATGAAAAATGATACAACCATTCTGGGAAAGACAGTGGCAGTTTCCTCTGTGGTTAAACATACATTTGCAGTATTACCCAGAAGCCCCATGTCTGTATATCTACCCTAGAGAAATAAAAACGTGCTCCCACAAAAATCTGTACACAAATAGTTATAGAAGCTCTCTTAAAAATAAGGTGAAAATAGCCCCAGAGCTCCTCAACAGATCAGCGGGCAGACTATGGTACGTCCATACAATAGAAAACTATTCAGATTTTTAAAGGAACAGATTTTTTTTGGACTGGATCTTTTTTTTTTTTTTTGTAGTTTTTTTTTTTTAATTTTTTTGTGGGAAAAAAGCAAGTTACATAGATAGGTATACATATTACAATGCCATAATTACAAAGGTATAACCATGCAAAATAACATATTATTTACTGATATATGATTTAAAAGTTTCAAATACCACTGGAATGGCAAACATTGAATCCAGTGTACTGATTATTATTTCTGGGAATGTATAATGGGGAACAGAAGATATCCACAGAGAATGTCAACTATCTCTGTGATGGTTGTTTTTTTTTTTAATTTAATTTAAACTTTTAAAATTCGCATATATATGTGTATTTGTATTTATATTACATTATTGTGTACTGCGGGGTTTTCCCACTTCCTAACACTGGTTAACCATCCTACTCTTTTGTGCACTTCACCTCCCCGACCTTCCTTTCTCACTCCATTGTTCAGCTCCATTGGTTGTTTTTCTTTTTTCTTTTTAAGTGAGACCATCCTGTTTTTCTCTTTTTCTTTTTTGGTTTATTTCTGCTAATATGAGTCTAGTTCCATCCATGTTGATGCAAATGACTTATGTTCTCCTTGATAGATGGGTAGTAATCCATTGTGTACATATACCACACTTTTTTCAGCCAATCATCGGTTTTGGAGCATTTGGTTTGTTTCCAAATCTTGGCAATTGTAAACAGAGCTGCAATAAGCATGCGAGTACAGGTGTCAAAAGGAATCGATTTTTGATACATGCAACTGCTTTGATGAATCTCAAAAGCAAAATACTTGTTCAGAAGGTTACAGGTAGTGTGACTCGTTTTTTAGGATAGTCTCACCTCAGGTAACAAATCAGTAAAATGTATGCTCTTGTCAAATCCAAGTGGGTGTTCTCCAGTGGACCGTGTAGTGGGCCACAGAACAAGAGTCAGTTAATTCTTGAAAGATTGATAAGCCAGTACCATATTGTTTTGATTACTGTTCTTCTGTGTTTGTTTTTAAAGTTGTGAACTGTGAGTCCTCTAATTTTGTTCCTGTCTTTCAAGAATGTTTTGGCTCTTTAGGGCCCTTTGCAATTCCATATTAATTTTAAACTTAGCTTTTCCATTTCTACAAAAGTAGTAGCTGGGATTTGGTAGGGATTGCATCAAATCTATAGATCACTTTGGGGAATATTGCCATGTTCACAGTATTAAGTCTTGTCTTTATGGACATAGTATATCTTTGTATTTATTTTGGTCTTCTTTCATTTATTTCAGTAAAGTTTTATAGTTGATAGTGCATAAGCATCTTTTTATTAAATTATTCTTAAAATATTTTTTCTGTCTGGTGGTAAATGGAATAACTTCCTTTCAAATTGTTCACTGCTAATATATAGAAACACAGATGATTTTTCATACCTTGATCTTGGATTATGTAACTTCACCAAATTTATTTATCAACTCTAATAATTTGTGTATTCTTTAAGATTTTTATATATAAAATCATGTCATCTGTGTAGAAATAGTTTTGTAGTTTCCTTTCCAATAAACTTTCATTTATTTCGTTTTATTGTCTAACCAGCTCTGGCCAGAACTTCCAGAGAAATGTTAAATTCAAGTGATTGAAGTGCTCATCTTGTTTTTTTAAAAGCTCATTGACTTAAAAAATTCAAGTAATGGAACAGATTTAGGACACTTTAGCTTTTCTTATTTTTAACCCTAGTGGGATGGTTTCAGCCATACATCAATAAGTATGATGTGAACTGAGGGTTTAATAACCGCTCTTTACCTTTTTGGGTAAGTTCCATTATACTACTAGTTTGTCTAGTATTTTTATTTAAAAGGGTGTTGACTTTTCACAAAGGCATTTTCTACATCAATTGAAATTATCATGTTTTTGGTCTTTCATTCCATCAGTGGTTATATTTTGGTTGATTAATTGATTTCCACATATTAAACCACTATTGCACTCCTGGGCTAAATTATGCTTAATCATGATGTATAGTCTTTTAATTAGCTGCTGAAATCAGTTTACCAGTATTTTGAGGATTGTGTATCCATGTTAATAAGGAATAGTTTTCTTGTAATGTTTTTGACTTTGTTAATAGGGTGAATTATAGATTACCCTATACCTAATAGGTAACTACCTATTCAATCTAGTCATGGATTGAATTAGGAAGTGGGTTTTTTTTCTGTTTTTGAAAGATTTTTGAGACAGTTTGATATTCATTCTTTAAATGTTTGGTAAAATTCACCAGTAAAACCATCAAGTCCTGGGATTTTGTTTCTTAGGAGGTTTTTAATTATTGACTGAAATTTTTTACTTGTTATGGGTCTGTTTAAGTTTTTTGTTTATTCTTGAATCAGTCTTAGAGTTTTGTGTTACTAGGAACTACTCCATTCATGTAGGTGATTGGCATATAGTTGTTCATAGTATTCTCTTATAATCCTTTTATTTCTTTAAAATCAGAAGAAGTGTTCACATGTTAATTTCTAATTTTAGTAATTTGTCTAGTTATTTCTTTCCTTTCTTTCTTTTTTGAGACTAGGTCTCGCTTTGTTGCCCACGGAACTGCAGGCTGTCATTGCCCAGAGTACCACGGACTCAAGCGATCCCAGCCTCAGCCTCCCAGGTAGCTAGGATGACAGGCTTATGCCACCACGCCCAGCTGTTTTTTAAGACTAGGTCTTGCTGTGTTGCCCCAGGTGGGTCTCGAACCCACGAACTCAAGTGATTCCTAGCCTCGGTCGTACTTCGTAGACCGCGAATAAAGGCACGCTCCACCATGCCCAGCCTGTCTAGTTATTTCTGTCTCTGTCAGTCTAGCAAAAGTTCCCCAATGTTGTCGGCCTTTTCAAAGAACTGGTTTTGGTCCAATTGATTCTCTGTTCTTTGTTTCATTTATCTCCATTCTAATCCTCACAATTTCTATCCACCTGCTACCATTAATTTATTCTTCTCCTAGATCCCTAAGGTGAAAATTTAAATTATTGGGCTCACATAGGTGTTCATAACTATAAAAATCAGAGTATGGCTTTTGCATTACTCAGAATTTTTTATGCCATAAACTTCAGTATGTTGTGCTTTCATTCTCTTAAAATATGTTGTCATTTTCCTTATGATGTTTTCTTTGCCCTGTAGTCATTTAAGTGTGTGTTACTTAATTCCTATTTTTTGTGATTTTCACAGTGTTCCTTGTGCTATTTATTTCTAGTTCATTCCCTGTGGTCAAAAAAAAAAATGCCTTGTATGACAACAACAAACCCAATTAAAGAAGAAAAGAAAAAACAGAAGGATCCGAGTAGACATATCTCTAAGATACAGCAATAAGCACACGAAACCCTTCTCAGCATTGTTACTCATTGAGGAATGAAGTCAAAACTACAATAAATGCCACATCATATCAACTAAGATTGTCCTAATTTTTTTTTTAAGGAAAACTAGCAAGTTTAGTCAAGAAGGGAAATTGGAACCCTTACACATGCTAGTGGGAATATAAAATGATGCAGGCTCTGTAAAAAGCGTTTTAGTAATCCTTAAATTTAAACAAGGAATTAACATATGAGCCAGTAACTCCACTCAGTATATACCTACAAGGATAGAAAGCATGTTTTTAAATAGAAATTTGTACATAAATGCTTGCAGCAGCACTCTTGGCAATGCCAAATGTTGTCAACCCAAGTGTGTGTCAGCTGATGGAGAGACAAAATGCAGTCTAGCCTACAATGGAAAAGAATGAAGTGTGGCCATGGACTGCAACTTTGAAGACTTTATGCTGAAGGAAAGAAGGCAGGCTGCAGAGACCTCTGCATTCTGCGCTGTCATGACTATGAAGCATCTGCAGCAGGCAAACCCAGAGAAACAGGAAATTAGTTGTTGCCAGAGGATGGGATCAAAAGAGAATGGTGTGTACCTCCTTACATGGATATAGGGTTTTCTCTGGGGATGTTGGGAACCCCCTGAAAATGCAGTGGTGATGTTTGTATAACCTTGATTGCATACTTTAAAGTGATTAAAACTGTGGCATTTGTTATGTGAATTTTATCTTCAAAATTTTTAAATAATTAAAACATTTTCCTATAAGATTTTTTTAATGTGAGGGAATATTTTATGATTGTGTTGAGTCAAATTATATGGAGGTGTTTTTTTTTTAAATAATCTTGTTTTCAGGGATTACTGCTTGCACACTCAATATCCACTCTCCATGTTTTCTTAGTAATGCAGCACATACATTGTCAAGGCTCCCTGATTAATAGAATATGATGTCATGTGATATAGTAATTGCCTCCAACTAAAGACTGCATTGCATTTCCCAGCCTCCTATGCAATTGAGTGTAGATACATGGCAAAGTCCTTGCCAATAAGATACAAAGGCAAGCTATTTTGTGGCACTTCTAGACTAGCTCCCAAAAGAGACACAGATGTCCTCTTCCACTTCCCTTGCAGGAATGAGGATGTAGTGGACTAAAGTGGCCTCTGCCACCATCTTGATCATAAGTGACCATGAGCTTAGGCCCGGTTGTGAAGGATGTTGTAGCAGAGAGGTGAGAGGAAGCCAGGTGAGTGATGGTAAACAGCTGCCGCACTAGATCCTGACTGCCTCTGAAACAGCTTTTTTTTTTTTTTTGAGACCAGTTCTCACTGTTTTTGCCCGTGGAACCTCAGGCTCACATTGCTCGGGGTACCACAGACTCAAACAATCCTCAGCCTCAGCTTCCCAAGTAGCTGGGATTACAGGTGCGACCACCACTCCCAGCTATTTTTTTGGAACTAGGTCTCGCTACGGGCCCCAGGCGGGACTCAAACCAGGATCCCTAGCCCCTGCCACTTCATAGGCTGAAGCTTACAGGCACGAGCCACCGTGCCCGGCTGAAACAGCTTTTTGTGAATGAAAAATAAACCTATTTCCTCATAAAATAAATCTGATCATGACCTTTTACCGTATACAATAATGAACACCAGAAGAATTAAGTGTTTAAACATGAAAGATGAAACTATCGGAAGAAAATGAAATTGGATATATTGATATATTTTGGAGGCTGGGAAGAACTTTTTTCCCTTTCCTTCCTCTTTCCTCTTAGCCTTGGCATCCTCAGGATGTCTGTTCATGTCCACTGATTCTTGGAGTGTTTCACATGATCAGTTTACCATCCTGACTTGCCTTGTCACGTGTAATTCTCTAGAATTCCCTCCATGTTGTTGGGAATGGCTGTATTTTATCCTTTTGTGGCTATATAATACTCAATGGGGGGATATACCACATTTTCTTGATGCCATTGTCCGTAGATGGACATTCAGGCCGCTTCCATGAACATTGCGGAAGATGTGGGCTTTTGTATTGGTGGTTCCAAAGTGTTCGGATCCATACCCGAAAGTGGGGTTGCTGAGCTAACAGTATTTTCACTTTTAGTTTTTGAAGGTGAAGCCCTATTGCTTTAAATAGCAGTTGCAGCCTTTATACCCCCACCAAGAGCATCCAACCCTGTGGTGGGCCTTTCAAATATTAACCATTTTCGTGGGTGTGAGGCGGCATCTCATTGCAGCTTCAATCTGCATCTCCTCAGTAGAAGCAACGTCACCATGTTTTCATGCCTTTGGCCTTTTTGATATGGGACGAACTTCAACAGAACCTAAAAGCATAAATCAGCTAAAAGGCAGGACTCTATCAATGGACTCTACGGATGAAGGCTTTCGTTCAGCGAGGGTGAGCGGAGACTACATCAGGGAGGTGGCTGCAAGGTCCCTAATTACTCAGTTTACCTAGACTGTCCCAAGAACTAGGAACGTCAAGAAGAACTGGAAGCAGGCACGGGACATGGAAAGGTTTCTACAGGCAGAGCAGTTAAACTCGCTGACGTCTTTGTGCGCCCTCACAGGACGCGGAGAAAAGCCAATTAGCTCGCGATGCCCTTTCTACCCAGCAGCCTGGCATAAATGTGCTACAAACGTTTATATGCGTCATTTGTGCAAGTCACATAAATATCCATTTATATA
>PVHY01026899.1:0-16797 GCA_004024945.1 Uropsilus gracilis
CCCCCTTCCTCCTCCCTCCATATCCCCCCCTCTGTATCCCCCCTTCAGTCACTCATTTATCTCCCTTATTTATGATATATATAGAAACCAAGCAATAGGTCAAATAAAGGTCAAAACTAACAAGCTGATCCTAGGTCTGAGGCATATAGCCAGGGAAGGGGAGAGAAGAACTAACTTAAGGGAATATGGTGATGGTTCATGGGTGATATAGAGGTAGGACAACTATGGAGATTACAACTATGTAAGGAAGAAATATTAATGAATGAATGAATTAAAACCAACCAACCAAACAAAATAAGATTCTTCTGTATTGTTTTATTATTGGACATTATCATAGAGTGTTTTAATATCATCTTTGACTCTGAAGCTTATTGCATAGTTCAGGATGTTTCCTTACATATAAATCCTCTGAAATAATAGCATTATCTTTAATAATTTCAAATAATTTTAAATATCTAATTACCTATAATTATTTAGTTACCAAATAATTACTAAATTAAATTTAATAATTAAATCAAATGAAGTCAATTATTGAATTAAATCGAAACAATTTGTTAAATATTTAATTATTACAAATAGCATTGTCTTTAATAATCTTAAATAATTTTTAATTATTTAATTATTAATAATTATTATTTGTAATAGCTCTAAGGATTCTGATGCATGCTAAAGTCTCTGCTTTTGTTAATTTTTAGTTTTGAAGTTGTATTATCTTTTCATTTGAACTGTTTATGCTTTATATGTAAACATCTTTGTTTACTGTGTCCTTACTTGTTTCTTAACAAAAGAAAGTTTTTATTTTTACAGTCTAATTACTCACATTTACTTTGTCAGTTCATTTGCTTAAAAAGTTCTCTGTATAACTGATATTCATTTTAATTTTCTGATAATTTTTGAAAATTGGTTCTATTTTAAATTTCATCTGTCTGAAATCTGCTTCGCAACTTAGTTTTTGAGGACCCCCCTTTTTCAAGTTACTCATTACCTAACATGATTCTTTGAAAAATCTATTTTCTTTTGGTTTGTGATGTCATTTTCCTTTTCTTTTAGAGTTTTATTTATTTATTTATTTTGGTTAAACAGGTTCCTATTTCAAGCCAGGTTAATTAATCCTCCACATACATTTGAATGTTTATACATTACACAGCCTTTATATAGGGATAGTTTCCCTTCTACTTAAGGCATGATCAGAATGAAAGTTTATTTGTATTATTTGATGGAGAGTGGGGATGGGGAAGCGGGGATGGAGTAAAGTGGAATATGAAAGCTTTCTGATAATTTATTTTTTTATAATAGGAATTCACTAAGTGCAATTAATTTTCTTCTATTCCTTAGTCACTGTTTTCTTTTGATCCTTCTTCAGGTTTGCAACGACTCCATAATCTAAATGACTAGAGTACATCTAGTAGACAGACACTAGAGGGCAGTGTAGGTGCATATTTCTCCCTGCGAAACAGCGCTGCTCAAAGGCAGTAATGAGTGGAGTTCAAGCTTTATGTGAGGAGCAACTGCTGTGTCCCTTTTTCTTAACTCAATCCATGCTTAGGCTCAGTATAGTAGGAATCAATGCTGGGAAAATCAGTGCATACTTTGAGGAAGTTTGTACAATCAAGTGAAGGCTTGCTCTGAGTTTCCACTATGTTCTGATTTACTCTTAATTTTCAACAAAGAGTGAGGCAACATGGCTGAGTCTTGGTATTATGAATGATTTGACTTTTATTTTATTCTATTTTTCAAATTTCTCCATCATGGACATGCTCCAAATGTTCTAAGAAAGAAAAAAAATGCTATAAAATTTAACATTTTTAGTATTTCTAGTTGTCAAACTTAAGCAAATTGTTAAAAGGTTGTGTTAATGATAGACACAAAGAAGAGGAAAAATGTCTCTGTATTGTTAATCAGGGATGCTGAAAACTTAGTTACTAGGCATTGATGGAATCACTGGAAATTGTTGGTTGAGAAGAAAAGATGTAAATCCCTGAAAAGTAGGCTCCTTTGAGTGCCTGAGTGAGAAGTTCTGTCTCAAGCAGCTCTTTATCTTTGAGAGTCTTGCAGCTTTTGTCGATTCCTTGTAGGCATTTCTCTGAAGGACTTCTGCCCTGGCTGTGGAACCCACACCAGAGACCTGCAGTGTGCCCTCTAGTGGATTGATCTCTAGCTAAATTGACCCACCATGAAGTGTTGAGGTAATGAGCTCCCAGTCAGGGACACAGTGATATGTTTCAAGTAGGAACTTGGAATACAATTTATATTTTCAGATTAATTCTCTAGTTCTTTTTAAGCAGAATTGTTCTTAAGTAAGTTATAATCTAAATTGAATTTCATAGGTCCTTTGTGGCATTAATTTACTTTTAACATTGTTACAATGAGAAAATGCATTAGGAGTTTCAAACAACCAGTGACTTTCAAAATGTCATCTATTTCTTAATTTGAGGGATCATCTGAGCAAATGACAGTCTCCCTCAAATGCTCAGTCAGAGCAACTGAGGGTCTAGAAATGCTGTTAAAGCAGCTACACTTAAAGACAGGTTAGAGTTAAAAGTTATATTTGGAATTAGTTTAAACTTGTCCATTTTTAAGCATTAAAGCTATCCACAGGCAATAAACCCTCCCTGAACCTCTCAAAAAAGCATCTTGGAAGAAGCGAATTGCCTATACTTTCTAATTATCTGCTGTAGTCCTTTGCCAATATTTCACTTTGAGTCGAATTCTCCCATGTATTTCTGTCAGTGAGTAGGCAGATTTTTTTCTATGAACAATTAAAACTCAGTTCTTGGGAATTTTTTATTTTCATCATTTAAGTTTTGTTCAGTCAAAATCATACTATTGGCCAATGAACAATTTGAATGCTCTGTTGTAAGTAAACCTTAGGTGTGAATAAAAACAAATGGTGGTGGGATAGGCAGAATCGTTTCTACAAGATGGCCTCACCCTCACTTTCATCCCTGGAACCTTATGTTAGTGGTAAAAAGGGCTTTCTAGGCTACAGACTTTAAAGTGGGGATGTTATCCAGGTGGGTCCAATCTAAGCATGTAGCACTTAAAAGCAGGAAAGACTTCTCCGGTTGCATGAGAAGTGATTCTATAGACAAAAAATAAAACATGAAATGATAACGCTGAGGACACACCAGGGTGTAGGGTAAGTCAGTTATCAGGATTTTTCATCCCTTTCTAATATTAGCCTCTATGACCAGCACCCGTGATATTGTGCCCTCCCCATGATTTTGTGGCTCAGTGAGTGTGTGCATGAGTGAGTGGGTTCACTTGGGCCTAGGAAGGAGAGGATAAAAGGGCAACATCACCCTGGGAGGAGGAGAACCAGAGAGAATGAGGAAGATAAGCCAGAGAGATAGCTCAGAGAAAGATGGTAAAGATTTCTGGGGGACTGGGAAGCTTTGTGTGCCTTCCAGCCCCACTTTCTGCTCCTACCTGTCTACCTGCCTAACACAGGGATAGACTTAACATGAGCATTTGAGGACTAGGAGGAGTTTCCTGAGCTACTGGGATGGCACTGTAGATGTTTTACATCTGGTGTTAAAGACTACCCTGAGATGGACAATGAAATTGCAAGTTGCTGTGCCTGCTAAATTTGTATTTGCCTCTAGTGCATGGAATTGATCCAAATGGTGAGTGTATAGTGAAACATATACTAGAAAAAATGAGTAACATAGAACTAGATTTTGATCTGAAGAAACCAGGACAAAACCTTTTAAGAGCTGGCTAAAGTGTCACTGAGTCATTGATGGGTAAGAACTGTTAACTTCAAAACTTTTTTATGGAACCTTATACTAACAGTGCATTAAGTATGGGAATTTAATTGCAGTTGCTTGTTTAAATTGCCTGTTAATCAGGATACAAAATTCCTTTCCTATTGTTATATTCCCCAGTGAATTAAAAATTACCATTATAAAGTAGGAAATGAATTATTGTTTTCAGTACTATTAAAACCGAATATCTGATCTAAGAAGAATAGATTGATGATTGAGTAAAGATTGCTGAGCCTAAGGGGCCTGAGTAGGCAAACAGCCACTCTTTCCTTCAGATTAATGTCTGAACAAGACCTATTTAAGTCTATGTGAACCATATGTTACATTTCCAGTTCCTTTCAAAACACATGTTGGTACTGTTTAAGCAAAACATTCATTACTTTAAAAAATACCCTCTGATTCTAATTTTAAAAGCATGTGAGTAAATTCATTGCTCATTAGTGTGAGAAAAACACTGCATTAAGCTCCAAGTAGGTAAAACTGCAACAGTCTTCTGAGTTCTTTTATGTGGTCACCATTTGTATCTTAATCCTGAGGGGAAGTGAAACCTTTCTCCAATTAACACTGCCCTCAATAGAAGACTTACTGTGTCCCACAGACTGATGTTTTTGTGAAGTGGACTGATGCCTGCTGAGGTTCAGAGTTAAACCATTGTTTTCCTTTCATTTGAATCTTAAATCATGCTTTAGATTTCAGAGGTGAACGACTAGTGCAATCACTCTGATTATAGTGCTTTCTCCAAATCTGGTTATCACATGAGTCATTAGAATGAATACTGTTGAAACCAGCAACTGTAGAGAGGAAACCAAATGCCTAAAGTTTACTTCTACTTGTGGAATCATTTAAAGCATGATGATTCAATTTTGTTCTTGACCCCAACCAGCTTAAAAAGCACATTAAATTGTGAATTTTCTTTGAGCCATTGGAAAAGATTTGGTGGTATTTTGTGATAAAAATATTATGAAACCAGAAATGAAGCTTGATAAAATATACTAATTGAAGAACTTGTGGAAAGTTATTTAAGAGAAATTAACCTGATAATACTATAAATTTAAACATAATCACACATTTATGGGGAACGCATCTTTCCATCCAAATTATTTAATTTGCAGGTTCTAGTAAATCACTCGCTCATTCAACATTTGTTTATTGTAGGCGTAATATATGCCAGAGAGTCTTCTGGGTCTTGAAAATATCAGGGACAAGGAAGTAAACAGACTGAAGTCCCTCTCTGCAGTAGATCACTTTCTTGTAGGGAGAGATGCATATTATAGACATTTAAAATAACCAAGCATTTCTGGTGATGGTAAATACTACAAATAAAAACAAGCCAGGGTAATAGAGAAGGATAATGAAAAGGACAGGTATTTTCTACCTAGTATTAGGGAAGACCCACCAATAAGGTGATATTTGAGGAGAAAATTTGAAAGACCTGAGAGGGGACATTAAAGTATTGTTCCAGTGTGACTGGGACAGAGTGAGGAGGTGAGACTGGTGGGAGTTAAAGTTAGGGCATTAGTGGGGAGTTTGGGAGGATAGATAATGTTAGACCCTGTGTGCCAACTTATAATCATCATAAGCTTGGTAGCTCATCATGAGAATTTGGAGGAGAAAGACATGATTCACATTTTAACATGATCACCTGAATTGCTCTATTGAACATTTACCACAGAAGGCAAAGAATGCAAGCCAGGTGGCAAGTTAGGAGGTTATTGTGATAGCGATAAGAGATGATAGAGATGATGGAGTAGTGTAGCAGCAGTAAATGTTTGAATGATTAGATTCTAAATATATCCCAAATAAATGGCCTTTAAAAATTGCTATTGGATTGATTGTACTGTATGAGAGAAAGAAAGGATGCGTTTTGGCATGAGTAAATGGAAGAATGAAAGTATCCTATGCCAACTTCAGGAGCACTGTAGAAAAAAGATGATTTAGAAGGAGTGAGGAAAATTACGTTGATTTTCAATGTTTACACTTTGACATGCATAAGATATCTCAAAATGGGGACACTAAGCAATTATTTCAAGTTGGGATTCTGGGAGTTTGGGTTGTAGATATAAATTTGGTTGTTACTATTGCTTAAAATGGTAAAATGGCATAAAACCATGCACTAATAGAATGTATATAGAGAAGGAGTCTAAAGATTGTATTTGGGCCTGTCAAAGTTTAGATGCTGAGGTGATGAAGAGGTGCAATCAATAATCATTAAAATATGAGGTCAGTGTGCTAGGCCATGAATCAGATAGAGTAGTATCTGGGAAATCAAATGAAAATGTTCAAAGGGAGAGTAAGGGGTCAATGGTTGATTGCTGCCAAGAGGTGGAAAAAGCACAACTGAGGATTTCCTATGTGTTCTGGCAGTGTGGAGGGCTTCGTTGACTTCATAAAAAGTAGACAAAACAAACAAAAATTGTCATAAAAATAGATTAAAAACTGGTAAAATGAGGGAATAAAATCCTGTTTGAAACATTTAGGAGACAGTAAATTAGAAAAATGGCTGATTGTTCATGTGGAACTAGAACAATGTCTTACTGCTATTGAAGTGTGAGAAATACTATGGCATATTTACATACTCATGTAAATGATCCAACACAGAGCAGAAATTTTAAATGTTACCAGGAAAGAAAGGGGGCAAATGCTGAGTGTTGAAAGTGAATAGGTGAGAGGGGATGGGAACCTAAGTGGGAGAGTAGACTAAAGATGCAAGTAGGCTAAAACATATTTTAGGAATAAAGGCTGATTAAATAGACACAGACATGTGGCATGATGGAAATATTTAGAACTTTTCTTTGATTCTCCCATTTTGTCAACTTGTCTCTATGGTATTTCCCTAAAAGCAAAGTTGTTACTCTACTGTTTTTTAGTGTCTTTCAATTACCAATATATGACTACGCTCAAATAACCCTTTTTCTCAGCTGGGTACCGCCACAAAAAGGCACTGTGAATAGTTGCAGATGAATAATTACAAAGAAATTAACCATCAGGTAGAGTAGAAGCAATTTTACTAGCCTGTTCTTGGCATACAAACTAGTTCTTAACTATACTTTTCTCAGAAGAATAAGGGTGAAATTTATTGGCATAGAACTGTTAAACATTTAAACTCTCAGTTTTGCTTTATCACATTATACAAGAAACTTTCCGAATATTATGGGCTACTAGAAAAGTGTAACAATAAATGAAAAAATGAAATCATTACCTTCTGCATAATGGAAGAACTGTCAAGACATCAAATAACTAGTGAAAAGAATTATATTTGAAAAGAGTCCCACATGAGAACAATATCTAAACCTCAGATGATCATCATTGCATATCTACCAGAAACTTAAAATGATATGTATGTGTTTCATTTTCTGATCCCTTATAGGATCTACATGGAGCACAATAAAATATACAATATTTTATTCACAAAATGGTTGCTTATCTTTGATTGTGAATAACAAGTCCCAGTCCCTGTGTGAAACATTTGAGATAAAATTGTCAACCCTTCTGGCAATTTTTTTCACTCTAACAAGTGAGTAATTCCCATAAATTTATTTGCTGGTTTGTCTAAACACTCTAGTCCCTTATTTGCAAGAAAACAAAAAACTGGAAGAGAGTATATGACTACCTGTCAAACTTCCACTCTACATTCTGACCCTTATAGGTCAATTTACTTTTAGGTTGATTATTTGGTTTCTTCCTAAATTATCTGCATAGTATTTTGCTGATTCATGAAATCTTTATGCTGCAACACAATCTGCCAGTTTTGTGATTTTCCATGCCAGAATTATCTCTTACTAGGTGGAAATTTTTATTTTCTTTTCCAAATGACTCAGTTCTTTTGTCTGCTACTGTCACCTGCAAGAGAGGCATCATTCTCCTCCTTCTCCCCATCCTTGCTTATTTGTCTCTTCATGCTCTTGTCTCCTAATGTCAGACCTAGGCAGACCAATCACTCTCCTCTTGTCAAGGGGATAAAGACTTTAAGAAATAGAGTGGGTTATTCATTGACCATCTCGAAATGGAGAGCCTTCATTTTATCTGTTTCAACCAAACTTACCAACCTCCAACAATTAACTTTCAGAGAGTCAATCAAATCTTTTATCTATGCTTTATTATAGAGTCATGCTTGGGCTATTATGAGTGTATTAAAGAGGTTGGCTACACAAACATTCTACTAACATAGAAGATTGCTTACTTAATATCTAAGATTTCTAAAATACTTATATATAGAAATAATAGTATTAACCAAAATACTAAATATAACAAAACACAGACTAGAATGAAATGCAACATAATTATTAATTAAAATGCATAAACATGACATCACTGAGATAGTGACAGAGGAGATTACTTGCATCATCCCTAAAAGGAATAACTAATATTTAACCAGAGAGCCACTACCCCCAAGAGAGTCTCATGTCCGAGGTGACTAAAGCATCTCTTGCAATGTAGAGATGAACACACTTCATGAAAGGGCACATGAATGAAATTCATACGTCACTGGAAAAAGGTTCACTGACAACAGACTGCCCAGTCTTAGACCTGGGCCAGGAGAAGTAGAGTCTTGGTGCCACACGTATGAACCTCTCTGTACCCTATACATTTGTGGCTACTACTTGATTACCCCATGTGCCTCTCTACACTGACACAACAGCTGCACATACAGATCTCACTATCTTGTGAAACCAGTGGAGGTAAAATAAATCATTAAGCCATAGTAGCAATAACCTGAAAAAATAAGGAAAAAAGCTAAAATCTCTATGTTGTTTATCCATATATTTTAAAAAGATCTGCGAAACTTAGGGGACAAGTACACCAAAAATACAACATATTGAAGCTTGAAACCTCAAAGGAATATGACAGCCCAAGGAGAGTACAACTTTCCAAAACCCAGCTACAAAGACAGAGGTTATATTTCTCCATCAGAGTTAAGAGTTGTTATAATAAAGAAACTCAAAAGAAATGCTGAGAAGAGATTTTAAAGTAGTAAAATTATTACTATTTATTTGCAGACGATATAAGATTGTTACAGATTTTAGAAAATGTTCTTAAAAATAACAAATAGCATTCAAGTGTCAAAGTAAATATACATACAGATTTTAGAAAATATTTTTAAAAATAACATACATTAAAGTGTTAAAGTAAATATACAAAAATCTGCTGTATTTCTAGTGCAAATCATTATCAGAAATAGATATCAAGAAAACATTTCCATTTAAAGTTATGTACAAAAGATTTAAATACCTCTGAATAAATTTAATAAATAAAATTAAAGACTTGCACGAGGAAAACTTAATCTAAAGGACACAAAGAGATGGAGATGCATTTCTATGCTCATATTTTGAAAGATCAAAATCATTAAAATGACTATATTACTTGCAACAATAAACAGATTCAATACTATCCCTATGAAAATGCCAGTTGCTTTAGAGAAATGTAACAAATTATGAAATTTACTTGGAACTAAAATGACCCTGAATTTCAAAAAGCACTCCTGAGAAAAATTAAAAAGGAATGGATAACACCTCCCCCCAACTTCAAAATACACTATAAAATGATAGCAATTAAAATAACTTGATATAGGAATCAAAATAGACATACAGTTTACACAGTTCTGTGAAACAGAATTGGGGACCCAGAAATAAAATCACACATAATTGGACAACTGCTTTATGACCAAGGAGCAAGAACTTAAAATGGATTAAGAAAAGCCCCTTCAATAAATGGTGGGAAAAATGAACCTCTAACAAAATATGCAAAAATCAAATAATTTTGACTAAAGATTTGGGTGTAAGACATGAAACCATAATATACATATAAATAAACATAATATGGTCATTAGTGTCAACCTTAAAGATGTTTTGGGGACTCCACTCCAGAGACAAGGGGAACATAAGCAAAGACAAAAGGGTCAGCATCATAAGAAAGTTTTTGCACAGAGAAAGAATGTTGCATCAATAATGGCTTCACTGAATGGAAGGAGATATTTGTACATGCTACATGGGGTTAATATCCAAAAATATAAAAAATAATATAAAAAAATAGAAAGAATGCATTCTTCTTCAATTACGTTTCCACATCGTACTCACCACCAGTGTCAAATAATCTTCCATGATGAGCAACTTAATCCACTGAACCCTTTCCCGTCTCTGCTTCCCACTCACCAACCTACTTTTTTCAGCTTTAGTTCTGCAATCATATTTATAATATTTTGTCCCTTTGCTTTTTTTTTTATATTCTACATGTGTGAAATCACCCAGTATTTATTTTATCCTTCTTAGTATTTTGCTTTGCATAACCCCTCCACTTCTACCCATGTTGTTTCAAATGGCAAAATTTTCATTTTGTAAACCTTTTTTTGGTTGTTGTTGTAAAACACAGCAGTATTCCATTGTATATACACACCACATATTTTTTTCTACTTATGTGTCAATGAACACTTAGGGTATCAAACTGAAGTATTTATTTATTTTCAATCTGAATTATTAAAAAAAACTTTTTTTAGCTGCATTAAAAATTTATATCAAAAGAATTCTAGTTCCACATTTATTTAAACATTGACTTATAGTTAGGAATCCCTTTTCTTGCCTTCCTTTTCTTTCTATCATGTTCTTCTTCCTTCCTTTCTCACCTTCTTTCCTCACTCCCATTTTAGATTTCTTTCTCCCACTGAGTTAAAGTATTAATCCCATTATTTCAACTCTGTTTACCCTCCAGTGTTAACCCTGGTTATTGTCTCATTGGTGACATTTTAGTTAACATCTAGGCCATAATGATTTGGAATCAATCCTCATTAAACACCAATTCTTGAAACTTTCTAAAACCAGAATTTATTTTTCACCAAACTCCAACACATTCAAATGTAGGTCTTATATTTTATGTAGTATTTTAAATTACATTCTCTCTAAAGGATTTTCTATGAATGTTTAGTCTGCCACATTGCTAGAAATAGAAATCAGAAATCATTATTTAAAAGGAATTGCCAATCTGTTGTTAAAAGTGTTTATAATGCCTAATTACAAAAATATTGCTCTCCATAGGGGAAATTTTAATTTGGGGCTAAAAGCAATAGTGCATTACTCTTATTAAGCATTCCACAAAACTGGAAAATGTGTAGCTGATTTTCTGCTTTTTTGGTATGCTTATAAATTATTGGCATGTAAGTTTTATCTTGTATTTGTAAATGTGAGTGCTGACATTCTGTATTTCAACTATAAAGTGACATGGATTTTTAAGCATCTTTACAGGAGAGATTCTTGCTTCTTCTAGCTACGCAACAATAAATGTGTTTATGAGTGCTGATAAGATTCTGAATTCTATTCTGCTATTATTGTTCCTGCTGTGAAATGATTGCCTATTTTAAAACCACCCAAATAAAGACTGATTGCTACTATGAGCATAGTAGAATAATCACAGAAATAACCTTGTTTCTTGTTATAATGGGTAGTGATGGTGATGAAAAGCCATATACTATGTACTATACTGCACAAGTCAGTCTTTTGGTGTACTCTGGTCATGGGGTACTAAATGCTTCACTCACTTCCATGTTCATCATTTAGCCACTTAACCTTTCAGCCATTCAACTCTGTCTCTTTTTCCAGACATTGCTACTTGACATTTCCAGGCAAAACACATCTTCTTTTTGTGCTATTCATTAGTGTCCATCAAAATGTACTTTTTTATATTAAAAAATAAGAATATGCTGAGATGGAATGCCAGAAACAAGCTGCTTTTCTTGGTAATGGACAAATGGCACCAATGGGAGTTTCCAAGGGTGGACCCCCTGTCTTTTAGAAGCAAAGTGATTCATTTGACAAGATAATGAATTGGTTGTTTTCTTGGAGGAAGATTTGCAAAGAATTTCTTTTTGATGGATAGGAAATTTAGAAAATGTTGTGAAAGGATATAAAAAGTAAGAATAAAGAAAGTAGCCTAGTTTAATGCAAATAGAATCCACTTAGAAATGTGAACATATACTACTTGAATAACTTAGAAGAAAAAAATCTCTATTGGAGCTGACATGTATTTAGGATAAATACATTATTGTAGCTAGAGAATCAGTTTTAAGTTCTATTTAGAATCCCGTTGAAGGTTGGATTAAAAAATCAAATTAACTAAAAAGTTGATGTGTGAAATTCACATCTTATTCACTTTTTATTTTTGTGATAATATAAAAAGCTATAATAGAGGAATTTGACTTAAATATATAGCCATACTATTTTATCTTTACAAAAATATTTGAGACAAAAGACACATTTTATAAACCATATATCTGAATTTGGAAATAATTATCCCTAGACTTTCTGTTCTGTGGAAAGATGATCATTATTATATATGCTCAATGTACAGGTGTTCTATGTTAAAGAGTTTTGGGACTGAGTTAAGGCTTTTAGTTCAGGCTGACAAAGTATTGCAGACTGGGTGGCATAGAGATGAGGGAAATATTTTTTTCTCACAGTCCTGAATTTTAGAGTGTGAGATCAGTATGTCAGTACAATGGGATTCTGGAGTCTTCTTGTTTGCAGGCCTCTTACTGTATCCACCTATGATGAAAATTGGGCAAATGAAATTTCTATGGTTGCTTTTATAAGGGTACTACTCGCATTAGTGAGGGCTGTACTCTTATGATTTAATTATGTCTTAGAAGTCTTATTTCTTAATACCATTGCAATGGTAGACAGGGCTTCATCATATGAATTTTGTCAAACACATTAAATTTATTGCTGGAAAGTTTGATGACAGTATGAAATGGTGAATAAAGATTGCATTTTAGTATCAGTAAACTAGAGCTTGCACTGTTCTGATTCCTTACATAGATAATAGAGTCGGTAAGATGGTTTGTTTTGTTAATTGAATTGGGTCACAGGGAACCCAGCTATTTAGTTTAATGCTATTCTTGTTGCCTAAGTGATAATGTTTTTGGATGACACTGACTTACAAATCTACATACTGAATAAAACAGTTTGTGCTCTCTGATGTAGGTGACTGTTATATCAGTTGAAGGCTGAATAGAACAGAAAGACTGACCCTACACAAGTAAGAGGGAACTCCTCTTGCTTGACCGAGTTGGACCCAACTGAAACATCAATTCTTTCTGGGTCACCAGTCTGCCAATTTTCAGACTAGAACTACAGCCAGTTCTCCTGTTTCTCAAGTCTTTGGACTCAGATTGGAGCTACACCATAACAGCCCTGGGCCCCCATCTCACTGACCAGAGGTCTTGGAAGGTCTGAGGCTCCATGATTGTGTGAACTCATTCTTTATAAGAAATCCCCCTTATGAAATTATTTATAATAAATTTCTTTATATTTCTATTTATACACATAAATGTATATGTATGTTTATTATTGGTTCTCTTAGTTCCTACTCCTGGCCATTTTCTTAATACACAGAAACTACTGGCACAATTAATATAAAACTGTACTTCTCACAGAGAAAAAGCAAAATCTGCAAAAGGTATTCCCCTTAATACTTTTTGATTAGCCTAGACAAATATTCCTTATCAGCCTAGGGAACAGACCAGAGGATAAATATACTTTGTATAAGCAACCCATTTAAAATTTTACTTATTAATAATCTCACTTTTTTCCAAATTCAAAAACTAAAGTGATAATCAGTTGTACCTATTATCTATATTTTGTGTTTGCTATCAAATCCTTAATGAAAGTGATTTTTAAAAACTGGCCCAGCCTTAGGTTAAAGTTGTTGATGGTTAATTACAGATACCAAAATGATCTTTACTCATGGAGAGCACTGCAAAATAGTACTAATAATAGGAATTCATTTTGTTTTTAATATTTCTCTTACAATGTAAAAACCTCTGCTCTTTAAGATTCTAGATGTGCAAGAAATCAAAGTAGTTAAGTCTTACATGATACTAGAATATTAGAATGCCCATTAATATCTGTCAAAAGTGACACTGGACTTCTATTAACTGTTTAAGTTGCTCCTTTAGTATAGTTAGTTTTCACTGTATCTGAGGAAAAATGATCTGTCATCTAATAGCAAAACAACTAACTTGAATCTCCTATGTTTATCAATAATTCTTAAGTCATTTTGCTACCTATGCTGCAAAAAGAGTTATCATTTTTGGAGCATAGTGAATTACCTAGCACAGAGATTGAAGTACGCCTGTTAGAAAAGGAACAGAAAAGTGGTAAGGTTGGGAAAAGGACAAAGTAAAAACAGATAAAGGGAGGCATAGTAGATAGGTCTTAAATACCATGTCAAAGAATTTTGTGTCTGAGCTATACTGATTAACCCACTCTCCAGGTGATTGAAAGGCTTTAATTTTTAGAATTCAGATGAGTCAAAGTACTATACAGGGAATGGAATTGGTTCAAAAATATTATATCCCTAAAAATCTTAGTTATGATTTCTACTTCAGTTATTTGAAAATACACCTATAAACATTGGTTATTACAAAGAAGTAAATATAGGAAAGTAAAGGCTGGCAAAGGGGATTCATTTAGAAGGTTAAGCTGTTGATTAAAGGTGAGTGGAGTAGTGGGAGGGAGGAAAAAGTTCCACTAGTAATTTGAGTCTTTTGCAGTGTAATCTTGGCTGAACTGACACTATAACTAAAGGGAAACTAATTAATCATATATGTGGAGTGAAGGTATTAAGATCCAATAACAGCACTGAATATTACTTTATAAACATCAACATTTAGAGAAATAATTACCCTATTTGTAAGATTCTAATATTTACCTCCAAATTTAAATATTCTCTCTGCATAAAATGTCGGTTTTAATTTTTGTCAGACCATACATTTCTGTGTGTGTGATAGAGTGAACTTGTTTATTTTCGTAGACAGTCAAATTTGTGTTTACTGTGTACTCTTTCTTTATAATATTATTGTTTGGTCTGCAGTGTACTGGATCCTGGATTCTCACCCTTCCTCCTATTGCTGGCATATGGTTTAACACAGTACATGAAATGATCAGAGGAGAAGGGTTGGAAACTTGGAGGAAAAAGAGGTACTTTTAAATTCTTTTAAAATGGGAAAAGAATTCCCTGTTAAGTAATAAGAGTATAAGAGTATGCATTTTTGTTTCATAATGTCATTGAAATTATATTAAGCAACTCAAGTTGGATCAGCAGGCACATAATAACATGCCAAGAAGTGGCAAAATGGAGCTCTGACTTGGGCTTTACTGACACACATTGAAACTGGAATATCTTTTGTGATCTCAAATAATTTTGTATTTATAAAACTGTGTTCTTTCAGTTGCCTAAAGTTTACCCACTTCCAAAATTACTTTGGTTATCATGGTTTGCTTTCTTTAGCAGATAAAGAGAATAATAATCAATATTCTAGAACAATAAAATGCTTATAGAATTAGAATTACTATTCTTTGTGAATTGGGAGGAAAATAATATATTCTTTTAAATTTCTTTTTGTTAAAATTCCTGCTTAGGAGCTGCTGGAGGTCATTGGTGCTGGTTCCAGTACCCTGGGAGGGACCCCCTCGCCGCACGCCACCTCCGCCACCCCTGGGAGCCAACCCCCGCCGCCGGGCTCCTCTGGAAACCCGCCCACCTTGCCCAAGCCCAGGTTAATTAGCTGCTGGAGGTCATTGGCGCCGGCGCAAATTACTAAACTAAACTAAAGTACAGATCTACTTTCAACCTGGAAAACACTCCCATCAACATGGCAACCAACACAAGATCCATGGTTACTCAATATGTAGAACAGGTTAGAAACCAAAACACAGTGAGGAGAAAAAATTTAAATATGCAAGCAAGCCCTATAGGTAGTAATCCATCGCCAACAAAGAAAGGACAATCCCCAGAAAACATCAAAGAAATGATTTGCATCTCAGAAAAAGATTCCTCTATCAACATGTTAAATGCATTCCAACTATTAAGAGAAGAATTAGAAAAAAAGGACAACAGTATGATAGAAGCATTTAATACACCAAGGGAGGAAGTAGAAACATATAAAAAAGAAAGCATCAATATGTATAACCTAATCAATGAACTAAATCATGAAAATGAATCCCTAAAATTGAAATTGAAAGAGCCTCAAGATTTAAAGGTTGCAATAGATGACCTCAAAAATGCACAGAAAAGCCATGGCAGTAGAATAGATGAAATAAAGGAACGAATCACTACACTTGAGGATACAGAAACAGAGAGGACAAAGAAAGAAAAAGAGAGAGAGAAACAAAGTAGGAGGACTGAAGACAAGCTCAGAGATATGTCAGATTCCTTAAAGAAAAGAAACATGAGTAATAGGAATCCCAGAAGGAGAGGAGAGAGTTATGGGAACTGAAAGGCTGTTCAACATAAAAATAGAGGAGAACTTCCCCTATCTGAAGAAAGAAATGAAAATAGACATACAGGAAGTCAAAAGGACACCAAACTACTTTAATGAAAGAAAAGCCACAGCGAGACACATCATTGTAAAACTTCCTAGAACCCAAGATAAGGAAAAAATAATGAGAATGGCTAGAGAAAAGAAACAGATAACCTACAAAGGAAAATCCATTAGACTGACCTCAGATTTTTCTGAAGAGACACTCCAGGCAAGGAGAGAATGGAGTCACATCTACAAAAAACTCCAAGAAAAAATGTGCCAGCCAAAAATACTCTACCCTGCAAAGCTATCCTTCTTCTATGAAGGAAAAATTAGAACCTTCTCCGACAAGCAAAGTCTCCAGAAATTTGCTACCACTAAACCCCCACTCCAAGAAATTTTGCAGGGGGCCTCAAGACCAAAACCATAAGAAGATAAAATACAAGAAACAAAAACACAAAATAAACCCCAAATTACCACCAGGAAACCATCAGAATCACAAATATCAATAATCACCCTAAACATCAATGTTCTAAACTCAGCAGTCAAAAGACGAAGAGTTGCAGACTGGATCAGAAAACAGAACCCAACATTCTGCTGCCTCCAAGAAACACACCTGATCACTAAGGATAAGCATAGACTGAAGGTGCAAGGCTGGAAAACTACACTACAAGCAAACGGCCCCCACAAGAAAGCAGGAGTTGCCATTCTTGTATCAGACAGAGCAGACTTCAAATTAACAAA
>PVHY01026900.1:0-16809 GCA_004024945.1 Uropsilus gracilis
TCTTAAGTCAGGCCCATTGAGTTCAAAGTCAAATGAGAAGCCAGATAATCTAAAAGGGATACTGGAGGTAATATCTAAAGAGAGAAAGGGGAGAAGCTATTTACTAGACCTGCTGTTATTTGTAATCATCTTGCTGGGGAAGCAGGAGTAAGGGTAAGAAATTAGAAGCCGTCCAGTAGCTGCAGATTGGAACAGGGAGATCCAGGCAGGAGGGCCTGTCTGTCAGAAGGGGGATTCAGGAAGAGAGCCAGCAAGCTGAACACACTCCCCCCACAAAGCCAGCAGCAGCTTCTACCACAGGTAACTGCTGACCTAGTTTATTTCTTCAAGAAATATGGATAAGCACATTATTTTATCAGCCCCTGATGTTAGAAAAATCATTTAGATTAAACATGTAAGATTGAGACGATCTCACCAGAGACTTTAGTAGGACCAGTACCACAAGGACAGTTCATGCGTTTTTGTCAGGATGGAAGGAAAGCTGAGAGCCCCATTGCCTTTCCTCTTCACAGAGTTGGAGACTCCAGGAGAGGAGTCTTTCCTCCGGATTTTCTGTTGTTCGTTGCCCCGCAGCAGCTTCAGTGCTTGTCCAGCAGAGGGCAGTCGGGACGCAGGCACAATCTTCCCAGGCACCTGCTTAGGAAATGGGACAGATGGGTACCTAGCCCCCTCATTGCCCACTGACAAGTTGGGCACCATGCCCGCGGCTGGCGGCCCAGCACTAGAGAGACAGGATTCACAGGAGGCGGTAAAAGATGGCTGTTTTGAATTCTCTCTAAACCGCGTCGGTTCTGCCTGGCAGATGCTCAGCCTGGCATCCGGCCATGCTCAGTCTCTAGCATCCTGGGACGGAACATCATTTCCTTTTTATCCCAGCACAGGCTACTTGCTCTACTTCTACTCAGCATTTGGAAAATAGCTTTTTGTTTCTTTTTGTTTGTTTGCTTCCTTTTCTTCTCTGAGATTCAGAATCCTGGAGCTCCAGAGCCAGAAAAGATTTCCTAGCCTTGTTGTTGCCATTTCAAGGAATGTCAAAGACCGACAGAGAACCTGAAGTTGTAAAGCTGACTTAGGGTGAGATGGAAGGGAGGGGCAGTGGCTCTGATGACCTGGAAGACAAGTTATGTGCAAAGGCACTGAAATTCAGGTTGCCTTGCTAATTGTAAAATAAAACGAACACAGCCAGGGACGGCCGGAGTTGGGGTACAGGGTACCAGCTGAGCCCCTTTCATCTTAAAATGAAACAAATTAAGATCCAGAGAAGGGAAGTCACTCATCTAAATAGTCCCCAGTTCCCTTTCTCACCAAAAAACCTATCCCTTTGGTTTGTGCCTTGGGGCTGCAGTGTAAATACTGAGTTCCAATACTTGGGGGTGACTTGGACTTTCAGATATGCCTAACCCAAGGCTGCTTAGCAGTCAGAGATTGCTTCATTTCCTTCCTTGGCCACAAAGTCCCTGTTTGGAGAAAGCAGCTTTCCCCAGAAAACAGTGAGTCACAGCCTCTGAGCTGACTTGCGGGTAGTTTGACTCCAAGACAGAACCCTCCCTCCCACTGTATTTTCCAATAAATACCTCCAGCTGTGGTGCTCCACTTCTTCCGGCCACCTCCCTGTGACTGGGGACCGTTATTTACTGGCATTTTTCCTTCTTAACATGACATCCTATTGAGAATTACCTTTTTTTTTTTGAGACTAGGTTTCCCTATTTTTGCCTGTGGAACCGCAGGCTCTTGTTGCCCGGGGTACCACAGACTCAAGAAATCCCCAGCCTCAGCTTCCCAGGTAGCTGGGATTACAGGCACACACCACCATGCCCAGCTATTTTTTTGGTACTAGGTCTTGCTACGGGTCCCAGGTGGGACTCGAACCGCGATCCCTAGCCCCGGCCGCTTCATAGGCTGAAGCTTACAGGCACGACCCACCGTGCTCGGCTGAGAATTACCTTCTAAGGAGTGTTTCACCCTTGGTTCCCCAGATCTCACCAACAGTGAATGATTTCAATTAGGAATTACTATTTCCCTAGAAAGTCTGACGGCCATAAGATGGCAGTTTGTATTTAGGGTGGCTTCTGTTTGGGTCACATTGCACTATGCAAGTGTCAGGGTGTGTTCTATAGATTCACCTCTGTGTATATATACTACGTTATATTCACCACTGAAGTCCCAGTTCCATCCTCTGCCATATAATTGATCCCTTCTACCCAGTTCACCCCACCCCTTCCCCCTTCCGGTAACCATGACTGTGGTTTTATAGTCTAAATATTTACTAGTGTTTATTTCATTTGTTTTATTTCTCCATGTGCCACATGACTGAAATCATACGGTGTTTGTCTCTCTCTGATTTACTTCACTAAGCCTAATACCCTCCGTACAGGTCCATCCATGCTGTTGTAAATGGCAGAATGTGATTTTTTAAATATCCCACCTTAAACTCAGGTGGCCTCCGTGGGGCTGCTTCAATGAAACAAAGCTGGAGCCTCAGCCTCTTGAATAGCAGAAACCGGACTATGGCCCCATTACAAATCACAAAGACGCCTATGGGACTGGAACAGGTATTTATGATAGAGCCAGTCGTGAGAGGAAAGTCAGCACCCTCTCACCAACTCTAATCCATGAGAGGATTAGCAACAACTAGCCCCATTGTCCTGGAGCTCCTGCTGGCAATACCTCCTAAGCAGCAGTGCCAGAGATGACCAGGGTCCTGAAAATCCGGTCTCAAGAGAACATGGTCTCAATACCATTTGAGAGGAGGAAATAAGAACGTTTACCTATTTGTTCATGGAAAAAGAAACAGAAAAGGAAAAACACAAAAGCAGATTCATGAGATTGGTTTATCCAGAGCTCATGAAATGTGTCTTTTTCTGACCTGACATAATGTTTCACATCTCAAAAATAAAATAAAGTTGAGAGAGCTCCGAATCCTAACCACTAGACCATCAGGGATCAAAAATAAAATAAAATTGAATAAAATTCACAAGGATGGAGAAAATCCTAAAACTGAATAGACACAGAAATGAGCAAACACCAACATCCTTTGACTTCTGCCTTACCACTTTAGGGTAAAACCAATCGAGTCCTTAAGGTGTTAAATATTTCCCTTAACTCCTACAACATCTGGAAAAAAAGGTAGGCACCTCTTTACTATTCTAGTTTTTCAAGAGAGAAAGTCATGCCCCTGAGATGAAGGAAACTCCCAGGGGCTTGAACTCAGGTTTTGAATTAGATTCATTAGATCTTGGTCCTGAAACCCTAGAGCATACTGGGCTCAGGATGATGCTAGAGATCCCTGACTTCCAGGAATCTGCGTTTATCCGTGACATTTAACACCCTGAGGCAATAAAGATGAGGGAAATGAATGAATCCCTTATCAGTCATAAAGATATAAAAGGCCATAAAGACCTCAGGAATTTAAAACTCTCCTTGTGGACAATTTGGAGGTGGGGTTGAGGCTGTAGAAAAGGGTAAAGGAATTTCAGGCAGTAGAATCCCCTGGAAGCAGAGGTGTAGAAAGAGGTTTGGGGTGTGGGTATTGGGAGGGTATTGGGAGAAGATCAGCCTTTAAGGAGTAGACTAAATCGAAAGGCACACTTATACTTCTCCAGGGGACCGTTTGGAATTCCTAGTAAAGGAGACTATCTTGGGAGGAAGGTGACCAAAATGGGGGTGAGGTTGTTGAATTCCAGCCCCATTGAGAGCTACTCATGGATAGTTGATATTCGCCTAATCCCTTTCCAATGACTAAACTTGAAGGAATTACTAGGAAAAGGCAGATCCTATTTTCCTGATCTATGGATAAAGAGAATTTCTATATAAAGAGGAAATAAAATGCCAATTCCTTTGTTGCTTGTGCTTTTTTCCTTCCAGCTCTATTTCCTCTGCAGAGATTACAAGCAGAGAGAGGCCACTCCCTGTCTGCCAGCTGAAAACCAGACTGTCAGCCCTGCTGTGTCTTTCTAAAGTCAGCTTACAGGCAGTTCCCTAGGTGCTTGAGGAGAGGTGTTAGAGGAAAGCACTTCTCCCCCTTTCCAACCCCTCCTAGTTGGAAGGATGGGTGCTTGGCAGCAAATAAGGAAATGAGAAGAGAAAGCCTAGGAGACACTGGGGAAGCAGGCTGAGCCACCAAAGCTGGGTCTAGCTGGTCAAAGGTGGAGGAGTCACATCAGATGATGGTCAAATGTGCCCTGAGCTTTCTTTTTCTTTTTTTTTTTTTATTAAAAATTTTTAATTTATTTATATATAAATTTCACAACATTGTAATTCCAGGGGGTTACCCCCCTCACTCCCCCCCCTCCTTTTCCCTTCTGCTCAAAGTTGTGCACTTCAGTTTGGTGCTTAGCTTGTTTTGACTTTTCCTCAAGTCCTTTGTTTATTTTTTCCCTATATCCCATATATTAGTGAAACCATTGGTTTCTGTCTTTTTCTTTATGACTTGTTTCTGCTAATATGATTTCTTCTAAGTACATCCATGTTGTTATAAAATCATCAAATTTGTCATTTTTAATTGATGAGTAATATTCCATTGTGTATATGTATATTTTTTTCATCCAGTCATCTGTTTGGGGGCATTTAGGTTGTTTCTATGTCCTTGCAATTATAAATTGTGCTGCAGTAAACATCTGAGCACAGGTGTCCCTTTGTACCCACATTGAGGTCTCTTTTGGGTAAATTCCCAAGAGAGCAATTGCTGGGTCAAATGGTAGTTCCATTTTCATTAACTAGTTCCATAGTGGTTGGACTAGTTTACATTCCCACCAGCAGTGTAGTAGTGTTCCTTTCTTTCCGCATCCTCGCCAGCAACTCTTGTTGTCCGTTCTTTGGATGTGGGTGCCCTGAGTTTTCATCAGAGCCAATATTCAGCTAAACTTGAAAAATATTTGAATGGAGAACAAATCTAGTATCTGATGTTCAAGTGGCTCTTCTCCCTGTCACCACCTTTTGAAACAGTAAAAACCTGACATCTCAAGATAAAGTCTTTATCTGCTCTCTCTGATCTTTTCATGCCTATCTGTCACCCACTGCTCCTGCTCCTCTCCAGAGCCCATGCCAACCCCTGCTGGGCCAGTCATGTCAGCCCCCCCTGGGGCTAGTCCTGGCCCAGTCATGTCAGCCCCCCTTGGGGCTAGTCCTGGCCCAGTCATGTCAGCCCCCCCCTGCATCTCTGTCCACACTCCCAATGGGGAACCCCATGTTCTGTGTCCTCTCCCACCCCAGCCACAGGCAGACCATGTCTGGGAGGGCTGCTCCTTCTTCCCCTGGGCAAGGTCATAGTCCTTTCTCAGTCTCCAGGCTCTCCGCACACCCCACTGTCACTGTGGCTTCTCACATCCTATCCTAGTGGTATGTCTGTCTTCTTGCCCCGCTAGATTCAGAGCTCAAGTGCAGGAGCCAAGTCTTGTTCCTTTTCCATTCTTTTTGATAGGCTCTGGTTAGTATTTGATGAATGGATGCTTTCCCTTAAAACAATGCTTAAACTTAGACCACATGTCTCATTAAGAAATAGCCTTTACTTTATGCTTCAGTTTACACAGACTCATATACACATGGCCACACATAAATTCAAAATTTCAGGACATGCTACACCACTGGCACTCTGATAATTTTCTTTTAACTCTTCTTAATGTTTTCAAATGTGCTTGCACGTAGAAAGCCATGGCCGTAAAGTATCAAGAGAAGCTGTCTTTGCTATGAGGAGGGCTCCCCTTCAAGCCAGAATCAAATGAAGCTGCAGGCATCTATCCTATTCAAACCAGAGTTTACCCTTCTTAGGATGTAGAGAACCACTGGCCTTCATGGACTAGGTAATGGACTTCAGGTTCTGGGCAATAACTGCACTGAGCCTGCCCTTTGCATTCCCCCCCATCAGTCACTCCTAGCTCTCCTTCATCCCTTTGATGCAGGCATTTCCACCTCACGAAGAATTCCCCCCCACTCTAGGTTTTGTGTGGACGGGGATTGTGCTCCTCACATGGCTCTGTGCTGTGAGACACATTCTGTCTGAATGTGACTGGTTACTCAGTTGAGCCCCTGGAGGGAGCCTGTCTGGGAGCAGTGCCAGGAAGGGCTTGTTGTGTGAGTGAGAAGGCAGGTGGGTGGGTCTGTAGGTCCCCAGCTCTTCCGGATTGCTGCTTGTGCAGGAGGTTGCTCTGGGTTCAGGGTCTACTGAAGGGAGAAGCAGGCAGGGCACCTGCTACTTTGGGGCAGAAGGCCAAGAGCTGCCCCTGGATGGGGAGGTGTGACTAGAGGGGAAGGGGAAGTGAAGGTAGCTAAATCAACTGTATAATGAAGGATGGAAGTGGACTTTAGATGGTGAACTTAACATAATGTTACAGACTCTGATTTATGATGATAAACCCATGTGCAGTTATACATTTATGCACCTGTATAATGTTATAAACCAAGATTACTTCAATAGAAAATATATTAAGATTACAAAGCTGGACTTTAGAGTGATCTTACGCACTCATAAAAAACTCAGCACACTAGTTGCTAGGAAACCAATTAAAAGACAGGGTCAAGCAATGAAGCCCAAACCTAACTCTAGTCACCCTGCCAGTTGACCTGACCCTGGCCTGCGGGCTCCCTCTTCCCTCTTACTGTGACTCAGTCTGAGTGTGATGAGTGGGACATAGTGCTGGAGGGTGGTCACGTGGCATCTCCACCAGCCGATCTGATAGATCAATATTCCAGGTAGAAAACTTGATAGAGCACAGATCACCAAACATAATTAGTGTCCATATCACATTATATAGGGAAACCGAAGCCAAGGTTTTGTTTGTGATGTTGCAGGGTAAGTGAGTTTTCAGGTTTTTTACCCTTCACCATTGCCCTCTATGACCAGCACCTGGGGTGTTGCTTCCTCCCCAGGATTCTAGGCCTGAGCTCAATGGATGAGTGGGTGCACCTGGGCCTACGAGGTAAGGGTAAAAAGGCGACATCACCCTGGGAGAAGAGCACTCAGGAGAGCCTGGGAAGAGAGCATGAGAATATGCCAGAGAGAGAAAGAGAACAGGGAAAGAGTGGTGAAGATTCTTGAGGTGCTGGGGAGACATGCCTGCCTCCCAGCTGCCCACCCCCATCCAGTCCTGCCCTGCCCTGACTGCTGTGTCTGTGTAACTGCTAGAACCAATAAAGAACCTGTGCAGACTGGCGAGTCTGATGCTTGCAAAACAATCAGCATCGCAAACGTGTAAAGGATGGTTTACACGACAGCTGTGATGGAGCAACCTCCAAAGAAGCGATGATCATGAGCTTGTCTGTATAAGGCCTGCCACCTCAGAAAGGAACCCAAATCAGAACATTCCAGATGGGTCTAGTCTATGCCTGGGCCCTATTTGTTTTTGTGAATTTGATCCTTCAAATTTAGGGGAACAGCATTGTGCTATCTGCCAAGGGGGAGGAAATTTAATTTTTAAAATGAATTTTAGCAACTCTAAAGATTTTTTAAGAAGAAAATGTTCTAAATTCTTTACCTAGCTCTTCTTTCTGTTACTTGCTATAATTGTTACTATTGTTTGTCACTGATACAAAAGAGAACCTAGTCCTAGTTTCCCAGGAGCTTACAGTTTTAGTTTAAGGCAAAGTGAGAAGGCCTAGAAGATGGTGAGGACCTGAGCTGAGAGGAACTCTGTGATCTTGGGAAGTGAGGTTCTCCCTCTGAGCCCCAGTTTCTTCTCATCTGCAGAGCAAGAATAAGTAGGTTATGCCTCAGACTTGCTGTGAAAGGGAAATGAAGGGAAAGACATGGAGTGAGGAAGTTGGTGATTTTCTAAGGTAACCAGGCGAACCCTCTGGTTTCAGTGCAGGGCAGTGAGCTGGTGGTGACAGCCCCACTGGGTAGAGTAGATTTTTCCCTTTGTGAATCAGTGGAAAAGAAAGCTGAATGCATAGAGGAAGGCCTGTCACGGAAAGCCCCAGCCAGACAGAACAGTCTGGATTTTCTCCTGTCGGCAGTAGGAGTAGGGAAAGACTTCATGAAAATAATGGTTTGGTGGCTTCATGAAAATAGTGAGTCCAGCCATTTGTGTAGGTTGCTTGGAAATGTGGTGAGGCTGGAGGCTGGGAATAACTGAGAGGAGTAAAGGGATGAATGGCTGGATTTAGAGGTGGGGGGGAACACGGTGGCAGGGAGAATGGGGAGCTACAGGAATTGAGAGACAGGTCACAGCAGTCAAAATTAGGATTCTTTGTGCTCTTTATGTGTCTTCCAATTTGTCTTTCTCTTTGCCTTTCTCCTCCATGTCCTTCTGTCTCCACTGCCTCCACAGCCCCCACCTCCCCACCAGCCCCTCTACCACCCTAGTTTTTGTAAATGAACCTCAATGAATCCCAGCAGGCTCTCCCTGAGGAAACAGTCTGGCAGACTTTGATGGGGCCATAAGCAGGGGGGCAGGGCCCACTCTTTCTTTAGTATGCAAGTGAGAAAAGCTATAGCTGGTTAGACCTCACAGGAAACAGGAACCAAGTGGCAGCACCTGACATCAGGTGCGGCACAGCTGGCAGGGTGAGAGGAGGAGATGACACCTCTGGGCCTGCTGAGGCTGGTCACCCTACTCCAGGCCAAGGAAATCAGGTCACCCCGCTCCCCTATGCTTCTGCAGATGCTGGTACTGGCTGCTACCTCTGGGGAATTGATCATAAAAAGGTATTCACAGCAGAGCTGCTGAGTCAATGCACCTGGGTGAGGAGCTCAAACTTCTGGCCTCTTGACCTGCAGATAGATTGGCCAGCTCTGTCCTGCTCCATTACATTGCTCACTTCCGTTTTTCCCCCTCTGTGTTATATATTTGCCTTCTAGTCTCACCCCCAAGTCCCTGATTTCACCAGCCCAATCCTAGCAGGGCATGAAGAAATGCAAAGATGTTCCAGAAGTTTCTAATATTACTGGAACAAAAAAACACAGATAAAGAGGGCTGACATTTTGCAACCATCCCAATATAGGTCCATCATCGGTTCTAGCAGCTAAAGAAGGTTAGAGTCCTTGGAATTATCTTCATAGACCTTTAAACCATGAACAGGGGAAAAAACAGGCAGCAAATCCTTTTTGTTTCTTGTTTGTTTCTTGAATTTCTCTCTCAAGTTCTAGTTCTCCTTTGAGTTCTCCTCCCAGGGTGATACCACCTCTTTATCCTCCTCCTAGGCCCAGCTGAGCCCATTCACACATGTGCACACCCACTGGGGTAAGCATAGATACAATCACGGGGTAGGCACAATAGCACAGGTGCTGGTCATAGAGGCTAGTGGTGGAAGGGTACAATCCCTGATAATTCATTTACCCTACACAGTGCCAGACCCAGTGTAGAGCAGATATCTGTGTTTTGGGGGTGAGTGTAGATGAGGCTGGGATATAAGTTGAGGGTGGGCATCCTTCCCACAGGTGGAAGAACAGAGGGCGACAGCCTGGAGAAGGCTATGTGGCTGGACTTCAATAACACCCAGTGTAGACCTCTGGTGGGTTTTTTTTTTTTTTTAGAGACTAGGTCTTGCTATGATGTCCAGGATTGTCTTGAACTGTGCCCTCAAATGGTCCCCAGTCTCAACCTCCCAGGTAGGTGGGCTCATAGGTGCATGTCACCACTCCTGGCTACCTCTGGTGGTCTTTGAAAAGGGGAATGATGAAGACCTTTAATCGCAGCCCACAAAGCAAGGCCGAGACTAGGAATTGCTTGAGTCCACGGGCTGGAGACCTGCCCGGGGCAACATATCGAGACCTAGTCTAAAAAAGTAGCTGGGCATGGTGGCACCTGTAATCCCAGCTACTGGGAAACTGAGGCTCGGGATTGCTTGAGACTGTGGTACCCTGGGCAATGTGAACCTGCGGTTCCTAGGCAAAATAGCAAGACCTAGTCTCAAAAAAAAAAAAAAAAAAAAGAAAGAAGGAAAAGGAAAAGAAAAGGGGTATGATGACAGCAAAATACAACCCAGGAAAGGTAGCAGGGGTTGGATGGGAAAGGAGGAACCAACAAGTTTGGGAGGTACTGAAGCATATAGAGACTGATGCTATGTGGAAAGCAAAGAATTCAAAGGACCACAGGCTTAAAGCTTCAGTGTGTTTTAGATGCAGCCCTAGTCATGGGAAAAGGGGAGTTAGGAGAGGGTGACTGCTTGGGGTGGGGAGTGAGAAGCTGAGATGTTTTGGGTTAAATGCATTTCATTTGATGGGAGAAATATGCAGCTGGTATTTAGAACTGTGAACCAGCTAAGGAGTCAGCACTTTAGGGTGGCAATGGATATTGGACACCCAAGGTGATAGCGGTGCTGTGGTGAAATTGGGGGGCCATGGCTCTCAGCATGGTGGTGCTGCATTAGAATGGCAGCCATTGTGTCCTGGTGAGTAGAGCCTTGGAGAAGGAAAGTTAAGCCTTTTCACAAGAGGAGGAATGTGAAGGGATTTAAAGGAGAGAAAGGGAGCTGTGGAAAAAGAGAGAGAAGAGAGGAGCAAGGAAGCTGGAGACCTCAGAGCTGCTGCCACCATATATGGTAGCAGGGCAGGGAAGGAAGCCAAGCTGTGGGCTTTCGTCCCCAGGCCAGGCTGGTGAGGAGCCCAGGGAAGCATGCTGAAGAAACTTGTGACCTGTGTAAGTTGACTTAGAGACTTGATACTTGGAGACTTGGAAACTGTGGAGCTTGGAAATTGTCTTGGGACCTGAAGAGAACTTGCTGTGTTGCTGTTTCTTTATTGTGAGATGTCTGAAGTGGTTGCTGTTGTTATACGAGTGAGTCTTGCTGGTTTGGGGCCACTTTAGAGTTGAAGCTGAGAGAATGTTGGAACTGTGTCTTTTGGAGGAGGATCAATGATGCCATCTTGGTTTCTTCATTGGATTTGAATCTCCAGCTTTTGAAGGAAGAGTGACAAAACCATCCTGGTTTCTTCATTTGGTTTGAAGTGAATAGTTGTGCCTTTGGAGGAGGATCGATGGCACCATCTTGATTTCTTTATCTGCCTTGAAGGTGGGACAGCTGCCATTTTGTGGACACATGTGGCTGCTAAGTACCTATGTGCAGATTTTTTGGACTAGAGACTGAACTGGTTGGTAAGATGGTCAAAGGGGGTCCATTGTATGCTCAGTGACTCTTGTCTATTTTGCCTTTTTAATGAGTAAATCTGTTTTTGCCTCTTCTTAAGATTAGCGTGGTCTTGGTACTGCTTGTGCGTTCTGGGACAAACCTGATGAGTAGCTGGGTTTAAAGGGCTAGCTGCTCCCTCTTTGTAAGTTTAGTTAAGTACTCTATTTTGTTTGTTTTCTTACCCAATTTCAAAGGGAGATGAGAGAGAGAGAGAAATAGAGAGAGATTGGGAAGAGAAACCAGGGAAGGATGGGAAGGATCCTTCCCTCCATTGGGAAGGATGGCTAATGTGGAAGGAGAAGGGGAGAGATTGTCAGCAGAGAAGACAACTCAGGAAAAAGGCCTGTTAACGAAACTACAGGTCCCAGACAGAGTCATTTATGCTAAACCTCACCAAGACTTAATACCTAACCAGATTACAATTTTAACCTCTCCCAAAAGTGGAATTTTAAACCAATCAAGCTGGAATTTCATGGCTAACCCTGTGAAGTCATCTGCATTCTGAGGCCGCCCAATCTTCCCCTTTGGGAAAGTAGCCTGGCCTCATATAATCTTTCTTCTTGCTAGTAATTGTATCCCACCCTTTTCCTCATCCTTCTCCTGGTCCATATGGGGTGCTGCCTGCTCCTTGAATTGTTTCATAAAGTCAATGGGTTGGGAGGTGGGAGGGAGCCAATTAGATTTTTTTTTTCAGACTAGGTCTCACTATGTTGACTGGGTAGTCTTGAACCCATGGGCTCAGTGATCCCTAGTCTCAGCCTCCTAGGTAGCTGAGATCACAGGTGCGCCGCCATGCCTGGCTTGAATTTAGTTTTTAACAGGTCTATTATCATTACCAACTGCAGAGGCTTCAGGAAGAGCAGAGCAGGGCTGGGGTTTCAATCAGGGAGGTGACAGGGATTTGGGTGGGTGTGAATGGGCAACATATATCCAAGTAAGGGGTAGGAAGGAAGGTAATAGGTGTAGACTACTGTCTCCAGGAGTGTGCAATAGATAGAAGCGAGGGGTTGAAGGGAAATCTGTGTCAGTTTAAAGACAGAGGAAAGGAGAAAGTGCCCAGAGAGGTATAGACTTTGTCAAGGAGAAAGAGAAAATAAGGGAGAGAGGACTCGGGTGAGATGGAGAGGGAGCTGTGGGTGCTAAACTTGATTTCACAGCAGGCTGCATGTCCTCCCCTCTCTAGCCTGCACCGAGTGTCCAGTCCCCCACTGTCCCGGTTCATTTTTTCAGTGAGGCTACAGAGGGAAATCAGGCAGCAACCAGCAGCCACTACTCCTTTTCTCTCGCACAGTGGCATCCTCTGTCCTCCTTTGTCACAGGGCTCCATCAGGACTGGTAGCTAGATATCAACCGGAGGGTTGAAAATGTCAGCAAAGCCCTCTGTTTGGCCCCTGTCTGATGCCCCTGACATATGCAGTCAGATGGGAAGTGAAAGTAGGTAGCCAGGAGGGAGGACAGGAAGGCAAGGACTGGGTCAATCATCAGGGTTCTTGGCAGCGAGCTATCAATCTTCACTGAGGAGGTGAGTAGCTCCAGATTTAAGGTTGTTGAGTGTGAAGTCTGTGTCTCTTCCAGATATGGTTACCCATGCTGACCCCATAACAACCACCATGCCAACACAGGCTCCTTGGAGGTGGCAACAGCAACAAGCAAGGAGGTGACTGTTTGAGGATGACCTCATTGGAAAAGCAAACATACACTGAGGGGAAGGAGGTACTTGCTGGCTGCTGGGTCAGGGAAGCTGTTTTGGAGCAAACAAGTGGGAAGACAGACTGTGGAGAAAAGATTGAGGGAGGGGTGGTGTGGGAGGAGAAATGGGTTTGCACAGGAATGACAAGAGGAGAACTGAAAGTGGAAGGGAAAGAACAAGCCTCCTGCTGAGGATGAGGCTTCATTGTGACAGAGAGGTAGGAGAAGCTAAAGAGGGGATAGGTAGACTTTCGCAAAGGAAATGAAGGCCACCAGCTAGGTAACCTGAGGGAGATCTAAAACTACACCTAAAGTCTTGAAACTGGCACTTTCTCTTCAATGTGGGGTATGTGTCTAAATGGTATGGTTTTACTATATATATATATAATGTATATATAAAACGAATATGTAGATATTCATTTTAATATATATAAATAAAATAAAAAATATATGTGAAATGAAGACATTCAAATAGCCTGTGACCCAGCTTATCCATTTGCACTAGGACACATAGATACAGACACACACACACACACACACACACACATTTTTAATGAACTATTGCAGAAATTCAGAGAGAAGTATCAGGAGCCGTACATACAATGACATGCAAACACATCTAAGACAATATTAAGTAAAAGGAACTAGATTTTATTTAAAAAGTATAATACATTATATAAAAATAGAAATACATTTTATGCCTGTGTATCATGGACTACAGAGAACCATTCTGAGATATGATAGACATACCAAAAGCTGCACAATTTAATGACTATGACTTGATGGGTTGACAAGAAGCTGTTAAGCTGTTACCAGTCTGTTATTTTGGGGGTTACATTAGAAAATTGGGACTCCCAAGTTTAAAATTGGCATGTTTATCTTGATACTCCTCTATCTAGACTTATTTAACCTGATAATTTCAGTGACCACATTTCGTGAACCAAATAGAACACAAGTCTGATAAATATGAAATCAACAGTATTTGCAGTTGAGGATGTCTTAGAAAATGAAGTATGTGCTCCTTTGCTTCCTTATCTGGCTCACTCCTCTAGTTTAAATCTGGAGGCTGCACAGGGTGGTGAGAACAGTATTGAACTTGGAGTCACTGGTTTAGCTGATGCCTGCCATTGGGGTACCAGGGTTCCTGTCCCACTATGCTTTCTAGTTGCGTGACTGGGCTGTGAGAGTCACACACCCCTGGGAGGCTGGATAATAATTCCCATCACACAATTGTGAAGATAAAATGAAAAAAAAATGCTTTAGGTACTTACCTAGAGCCAGGAATGTGAAAGCCCCATACATGACATAAAGTTTTTACAAATCATCATCACAGGCATCACCCATGATCACAGTTAAAAAGTGCAAACAAATGGTAGATGTGGAATAACTTATTTTTATTTTTTGCTCCTTGCAGGTCAGTGTCAGGTCAGTTGGTTCAGTTCTTTAGTTCCTAAACAAGAAACGTGATACTTCAGTTAAATTCTGCTTTAGAAACTATCTGATGAGGAGAACATTGACTTTACTTCATATGTGGTCAAATAAGACAACAATAACAACAAAAGACTGTTATGACTAGAGATAACTTAATGCCAACTGAATAGATTTTTGGATCAAATTTTGCTTTTACTAAAAGATAATAATTAAAGTAAATCAATATGCTACTAAATGATTGTAGAATGAGTTAGGCTTTTTTCTCTATTAGTTTGTAGAATGAACACCTGAGATATTGCTTTCCCCATGATTGTGTGGTTCAGTGGATGAGCACGTGTGTACACCTGGGCCTAGGAGAGGGGATAAAAGGGTGCAGGAAAGCACAAGCATACACATGAGAGAACATGACACCAGAGAGAAACAGGCCAAAGAATGAATGTGAAGATTTGTGGGGGTCTCACCTGCCTCCCTGCCCTACCTGGTGTGTCTGTGCAACTGATAAAACCATTAAAGAACCTGCACAGGTTAGTGAGCCTGATGCCTGATGCTTGCCAGGATAATTAGCAATAAGTTGGAATGTGCCCCAAAATAATATTTAATAGCTCCCTATATTTTAGAGAGCTCTGTTATTATTCTGTAATATTTTGAGAATGGAAATACATATTTATGATTTTTAAATAATATTTGTTTAATAAAAATTAAATCAGTAAGATAACATAATGCACTTAAATTGCTTAGTTTTAAGTTGCAGATAGATGTGACAAATGTGTGCTCCTGAAAAGTTGACAATGTGAAGCCTAAGCCTGATTGATGTTTTCTATATTTTGCGTTTGAAAGAATGTTTTTAAAATTTGCCTTTGATTTTATATGCTTACAAAAATATGCATTTCGGTCAGGCATGGTGGCACATACCTGTAGGTGGAAGCCTAGAAAGCCACGGCTGGGGCTAGGGATCGTGGTTTGAGTCCTGCCGGGGGCCCGTAGTGAGACCTAGTCCCCAAAAAATAGCTGGGCATGATGGTGCGCGCCTGTAATCCCAACTACCTGGGAAGCTGAGGTGGGGATTGCTTGAGTCTGTGGGACCATGGACAATGTGAGCCTGAGGTTCCATGGGCAAAAATAGCAAGACCAAGTCTCAAAAAATAAAAAATTAAAATAAAAAAAATTAAAATATGCATTTCTTTGAAAAACCCCAGGAAAGAAGAAATCTCATCACTTACAAAGATGCATGTCCAGGTTGAGTTGTCAGTACAGAATTATTTATTTATTTATAATAAACAGTGAATAATTTATTTATATATAAATTTCGCATCTTTGTAATCAGAATAATTTAAATGGCAGTTCTTTGAACATTAATATTCAGAACCCTTTAAATGAGATGAGGAGTGCTGCAAAGAGTGTCCACAGTGCATAAATGGGCAGACTACAGGTTCCAGCATACTTTGAATTTCCCACTGAGGGGATGGTCCTTCAGAATTTATATGTGGGACCATTAGACTTGGATTTGGTGTAGAACATGTGGGTCTTATCAGGTAAGGAGGATCACTGCTTTTATTGTTATTGTTTCTCAACCTGTAAGGTATACATATGGGTCCTCTTTAAAACGCTGATTCTGACTCCACAGGTCTCAGTAGAGACTCAGCTCACTCAAGCTGTCTTGATCTTGGCTTGGAGATCATGCATCAAGGGAGCAAGCTTGTGGGGGGGATGGGAGGAGGGAGAACCCCCCCCTCATTGTGATCAAATTTCCCCACTGAAAACTGGTTCTGCTCAGAACCTCAGTCTTCCATGAGGCTATTTCCAGCAGCTGAAGTCCCTCTTTGAGACCCAAACACCTGCATTTTTGCACTTACAAAGTTGAGTGAGGTACAGGCACTGGTCACTCCCTCCAGAAAGTTTTGATTTTTCTTTTCTTTTTTTTTAATTAAAAATTTTTAATTTATTTATATATAAATTTCACAACATTGTAATTCCAGGGGTTTATCCCCCTCCTCTCCTTCCCCCCCTTTTCCCTCCTGCTCAAAGTTGTGCACTTCAGTTTGGTGCTTAGCTTGTTTTGACTTTTCCTCAAGTCCTTTGTTTATTTTTTCCCTATATCCCATATATTAGTGAAACCATTTGGTTTCTGTCTTTTTCTTTATGACTTGTTTCTGCTAATATGATTTCTTCTAAGTACATCCATGTTGTTATAAATTCATCAAATTTGTCATTTTTGATTGATGAGTAATATTCCATTGTGTATATGTACCACATTTTTTCATCCCGTCATCTGTTTGGGGGCATTTAGGTTGCTTCTATGACCTTGCAATTATAAATTGTGCTGCAGTAAACATCTGAGCACAGGTGTCCCTTTGTACCCACATTGAGGTCTCTTTTGGGTAAATTCCCAAGAGAGCAATTGCTAGGTCAAATGGTAGTTCCATTTTCATTAACTTAAGGGTCCTTCACACAGCTTTCCATAGTGGTTGGACTAGCTTACATTCCCACCAGCAGTGTAGTAGTGTTCCTTTCTCTACACATCCTTGCCAGCAATTCTTGTTGTCCGTTCTTTGGATGTACGAGTTTTGATTTTTTCTTTTGGGACTCTTTAATTTTTGTCATTTAAAATTTGTCCCTTAGGCCAGG